>JABUQX010051408.1:10000-35885 GCA_015478945.1 Trachelipus rathkii | reverse complement strand
TTAAATGTTTTTCTCTAGTGCACTCCCGGTCACATACGAAGTTAAAAAAGCGAAATAGTGAGTGAGGCGTGTGGATTCGACCCTGCTGTTACTGATGCCGCTGCTGCCGTTGCTGTTACTGATGCCGCTGCTGCTCCTGCTGCTGCTGCTCCTGCTGCTAATGATGATCGATCTGCAATTTCAGATTTTTATTTTACATTCTCTTCAATTTTAGATCCAATTTTTAATACTATATGTTGTAAGATTTTAGGAAAAATATCATACACCATTTTTGTTTTAAAAATTTATTTATTCTATATATACAATTATGCAATATCTCCTGCTATTCTATTTATTCTTTCTATCTATATACTATTGTTTTTGCTCTATTTTTATACAAGCTAATTATAGACACGTTTTAATAAAAAATATTCACTGGAATAATTACTGGTTTTTATTTAATTCCCAAATAATCAGTGAAGTTAAACGAAATACATAATCCCCTGGAAATACACCCCGCTGCTTCGACTGCCCTTGCTGATGATGATAATGACGACGCGGGTTATCAATAATTTTTGATTTCGAACCACCTCCCCTATTATTATTACTACTACTACTAAGAGGTTCGACATCGTCTCCGCCCGAGTTGCTGTAGACGAGATTCCCTTTATTGTGGTACTCAAATCTCGTTAAACATCGATGAATTTCATCAACGGGGACGCTGTCGGCAATTTTCTGGAATTCCGTTTCTAACCACCTTCGGGCGTCGGGCGAATTAGCGACTTGTACGCGTAATAATACTAAAAACATGTGAGTGTCGAGCAAAAAGTCGCAGGCGTCGCGGCATTGAGGATTACCCCAGCATAGCTTGAGGATTGGCACGATCATCACCTGGCCCCGTAGTCCCACGAATAAATTACATTCGTGCACGTGCCTTCTTATCGTTTCCATCAGCGAAGCGAATAACCGAACTGGCGATATTTTGAACGATTTCAGTTTATCGCATATACCAATCGCGCAATATTTCTCCGAAATATCGTAAAACGCGAAGCCTTTCTTTTCTTTGCAATTTATCTTTTTGTCGATATAAGACGTAGTAAATGAAACGATAGGGCGGTATGATCCCCTCGCTGCGGGAATCTCTCGTTCAATTTTGACGGTATGGGTTTGCGCGCATTGGGAGTTCGAGCAATACATGTAGGCGGAATTAGGTTTTGTCATCTCGCACAAGGTTTTGAAAAAGGAGTACTGGCGAACGGCGAACGATAATTCCTCGGCGATCTCTGGACAACATCCTTGGAGTGTTTTCACAACCCCCCGTAGGTTTTCTTGACACCTAACCCGATCGATGAAACTTATACGAGAGCTCTCATCCCGCTCGATTTTGTTCCTCTTATTAGACGTTGTCGTCGTTGTCGTCGTGTCGTAAAAAGAAAGCTCGCGTTTCCGAAACACCGGAAATGATTCGCAAATTGTTTCTTCTCCCCGTGGCCAGAAATGGTCGTTGACAGGCGGCGGAGGTGACGATAGTGAATGGCTTACGGCGATCTCGATTGACGTTTTGTCAGAAATGGGGACGACGATATCGTTATCGCCATCATCGCCACCCGCTCCGCAAACTCTGTTGTTGTTCTTGTTGTTCACATCGAAGCAAATTCCGTTGAAATCTTTTTTCCCGACGCTGAGGGCTATTCTTTCTTCGATCATCGATTCAAAGGCCTCCGTGAACGCTTTCAGCCCGCTTTGAATTAAAATAAAGATGTTAACGATGGCCGACTTATTCAAGATATTGCGCCCGGATAAGGTTCCTATTCCTCGACGTTCGTCCCACATTTTCTTCGTTTGCAAGGTTCTTCTTAACCAGAAATCACTGCACGCGCCCCCGCTCCTCTCGACGTCGATCGTGTCCGCGCACAGCATATCGGCGAACCTCGACTTAACGTTTAAGGCGAGATCGGTGAAAATCTTGTACTTTCGCGGCGTCCTTTCGTTATACTCCAGCATTGCTTCGTAAATGTTGCTCATCGCGTTCGGCTTCGAGCACTTTTTGTAATAAGACTGATATAAGTTGCGAAAAGGGTCTGAGGCGAATCTAAAAAATTCATGAAAAAAATAATAATAATTAATCACAAAAAAAAATTTAAGTTTCGGAATTGCACTTAGAAGCTTCGACTTTCTATTAGTTTCCCGATCAGGCGTCACCTATATGGACGTATAATGCGGTTGAAGATACTTTAAGCTTAACAAATGGTACTCGAAAGCGTTCAGTCGCTTTTGCGATTCCCGTAAGGCGACACTGTATTATAGTGACTTTTCCGAAGGGAACGCGAAAAACGACCTAACGGGCTCGCGCGACACCTTTTTAGGGGATAAACTATACGCTTCAACCCGATATAGTTGTGCGTCAGGAGGGAACTGGATGATAAAGTCGAAGGCCTAGATGGCGGAAAATCTAAAAAAAATTCATGAAAAATAATAATAATAATATCACAAAAAAAAATTTAAGTTTTCGGATTTGCACTTAGAACTTCGACTTATTTTAGTTCCCGATGAAGGCGTCACTATATGGCGTCATAATCGGTTTGAAGATACTTTAAGCTTAACAAAATGGTACTTGAAAGCGTTCAGCCGCGCTTTTGCGATTCCCGTGAGGCGACACTATATTATGTGACGTTTTCGACAAGGGAACCGAAAAACGACCAAACGTGCTCGCGCGACACCTTTTTAGGGATAAACTATCGCCTTCAACCCGATATAGTGTCGTCAGGCAAGGGAACTGATATAAGGTCGAAAGGTCTAAGGGCGAAAATCTAATAAAAATTCATCGAAAAAAATAATAATAATAGATTCCAAAAAAAATTTTCAGTTCGGACTTTGCACTAGAACTTCGACCTATATTATTAGTTCCCGAATGAGGGCGTCACTATATGACGTCATAATCGTTTGAAGATACTTTAAGCTTAAAAAAATGGTACTTCGAAAGCGTTAAGCCGCTTTTGCGATTCCCGTAGGCGACACTGTATTAATAGTGACTTTTCGAGGGACGCGAAAAAACGACCTAACGTGCTCGCGCGAAACCTTTTTTAGGGATAAACTTAGTCGCTTCAAGCCCGAATACTACGTGGACGCCCAGAAGGGAACCTGATATAGGAGTCGAAGGTCTAAGGGCGAAAAATCTAAAAAAAATTCATGGAAAAACAATAATAATAATAATTCACAAAAAAAAATTTAAGTTTCGGAATTTGCTCTTAGTTCGACTTATATTAGTTCCCGATCAGGCGTCACTATATGACGTCATAATCGGTTTGAAAGATACATTATAAAGCTTAAGCAAAATGGTACTCGAAAGCGTTCAGCGCGCTTTTGCGATTCGCCGTAAGGGCGACACTATATTATAGTGAATTTTCGAAGGGAACCGAAAAACGACGTAACGTGCTCGCGCGCCACCTTTTTAGGGATAAACTATCGCTTCAACCCGATAATAGTTGTGCGTCAGGAAAAGGGACTGAATATAAGTTCGAAAGGCCTAAGTGGCGAAATCTGAAAAAAATCATGAAAAATAATAATCATAATGTCACTAAAAAAATTTTAAGTTTCGGAATTTGCACTTAGAATTTCGACTTATATTAGTTCCCGCGATAGGCGTCACTATATGAACCGTCATAATCGTTTTGAAGATTTACTTTAAGCTTAACAAAAATGGTACTCGGAAAGCGTTTCAGAGGCCGGCCTTTTGCGATTACCCGTAAGGCGAACTATTTATAGTGACTTTTCCGAAGGGAACCGAAAAACGACTTAACGTGCTCGCGCGACACCCTTTTTAGGGATATAACTATCGGGCTTCAACCGATATAGTGACGCCAGGAATGGGAACTGATATAAGTCGAAGGTCTAAGTTGCGAAAATCTAAAAAAATTCATGAAAAAATAATAATAATAAATCTCACCTCCCCTGAAAAAAAAAATTTAAGATAGGATTCAAATGCGTTTATTAATCGTTGTATATGATTCACTTACAAACTTTGCAGAACTGTATAGCTGATTAAGGCGAGCTTCCCTGCTTATTAGGTATTAATATATATAAATATCAAAGAGTAATTATTTAGATCTATATTTATAATTATTTTTTATATCTTTAGTTTACTTTATTATATATTTAGGAGAGTGCGTGACGCACAGGACGGTGCGCATTGAACATATGAGGCGATATTACACCGTATCCCACATGTCCGATTCCGATAGTTGAATCCTTATTCCGTGCATCATGCGGATTAGCTGGTAGTGAAGTTTTTAGGACTTTATCCATCCAGGTACTTCATATATATTTAATTTATGTTATTTTATATTATATATATATATATATAGATATATTATATATATATATATTATATATTATATCATATTTAAATATATTATATATACTATAATTGTATATATATATATAATATATATATATCATATATATTTGTATATTAAGTTTATAATATATATATAATAGTTATTATATAGTATATATTAAATTATATATATTCATATTATATATAGTATATATATAGATAATATAAAATTAAAATATATATACTATATATTGATATTATATATATATATGAGTATATATTTAAATTATATATATTTAATAATAGTATATATATATAGAGTATATATATATATATATATAGTATTATATATTATATTATTATTTATTATTATATATATATGCTTATTATATATATATATATAGTATTATAACAGCGGTCGTTTCGTCCCTGTGTTTTATTCGGGTTCAGTCACCGATTGTAAGTTTCATTTTGGTCCATTTACATCCCCATACCCTGACGACCTCGAAGCCTGCGCTCTTATAGTCTCTTTCCTGTTGTAGAGTGATGGTGTTTTACATAGTATTCTAAAGACTAATAGAAATTAATAAATTCTTCGAAAAATATTTTAAGTCGCTATCAAACCTTTCAGTGAAGAATCTGTCTTCTACTTCTCTCTAGCTTATATAAGAAAATATCAAGCCACCAATTACTATGTGATATAGTGAGAGATCGTGTCAATCAGCTTATCACTTTATCTTGGAAATTAGGCATGCTAAAAATTCCCTTAGGACTTCTGCAAGATTTGTGGACAACTTTTACAATTATCACAGACCATACTATAAAACCTCATTAGTCAGATTCTTTTTTCTGCATTCCAAGCTTTTTTCTCTTTTGATATTCTTCGATCAAATGAAGCAGTAGTTCTTTTGACACACCTCAAAAGTATCTTCATCGCTGCCTAGAAAAAAGTGATAGTCATCTTATTCACGTATGATAATCGCTAATTAGAATTTTTTTTAGATTTTTCAGATGATAATTGCGTGTATTTGTGTGATTTTTCTGATACTATAGGCTGGTGATATTTCTGCCATTAGAAGCATTTCATCACAACCTTGTGAAATTAAATTTTTTAACCCTCTGTGAAAAAACCTTGTTCAAGAAATTTGTTTTGTATATAGGAGTTTAAGCAAAGTTGTCTATTGCCATGCTTCTAATTGTTTTGCACAGTCTTGATAATTTATTATCTACTCCTCCAGTCAATGAGTGTTGGTCTGTTCATCCTTGAATGTCCTTTCTTTTAATATTATGTATATATATATATATATATTCATATTAATATATATATATGATATATATATATATTAATATACTATCGACTTATACTATTAGTATACAGTTATCCGTACTTTCACTATACTTATATATAAATACGATAATATATATATCATGAGTATATATATATATATAATATAATCTATATATATTAATTATAAATATATATATATCATATAGGTAGTTTAAAGTATAATAAATATATTATATAATAGTTTGTAATAATTTACTTAATACTATATAATAATAATTTAATATAGGTATATATATATATTAGTCGACGCTATTAAGTATTATAATATTATATATATATATAGCAACACCCCGTATATAGTACCAACATAATAAATTTTTGCTACATACGTTTCCTCAGGGTTCTCCATAATCATTACATGAATACTATCCTCTATCCGAAAAAAATTCATGGGTACCGCATATGCGGGATGGGGATATCCGCTACACTCAATATATATTATTATATATATATATATATATATATATATATATATATATATTAAAACATATAGCAAATAGATATTATAATTTATAGTTATATTTAATAATATAAATCAATAATATATATATATATGAACATTTCATATCACTTCCTGCTGTTATTGTGGGTGAAAAATAACTAACAAAGTTTATTATTTTATATTTTTTTACTATGTAGTTTCTCGAAAAAATTTTTTACAAAGCAAGTCTCATGTAATTTACTATGAGCCATATCTATCTACATAATGTTTGACTCTAATAAAATTTAAGTAATATAATAATCAATATTTACAAATTTTATGATACGTTAAGTAGTGTTATGTTGAGTTAGGTAAGTTTAACATAGATTTAAACTTTATACATCTCTTTAATAAGGCTTCTTCTTCGTATTACAAACATCATGAAAGTGATTAGGGCTCTTTATCTCTATGCTTATTGGTAAATAAAAGAAAAAAATAACTATAAAAATTGATGGAAAAACAAATTTAATAAATATAATATATCCTTTTCGGATTAAAGATCTACTGACTATAGATACCTATAATGATATATATATTAATATATTATTAAAAGTGACCATAATATATATATATTTGATATTATACTATTAGATAATAATATATATCATATATAGGTATATATATAATATAGTTATATATTATAATATATATATATATACAAATAGATGTCTTAACAAGTAGCATAAGTTTGTATAAGAAATTTATATTATATATTGAAATCATAAGTGCAATGATTTTTTTCCAAATCATGTCAGTAGAATTTTTCAATTCTATCTCTTACATTTGCATAATCTGATCCATTTTGATCCATTTTAATCATGAAAATAAATAATAATAAATAAAATAAATAAATAAAAAAGCATTCCTCTCAATAAGGAAAGTAAAAGTTTCAATTAATACTTTAAGTTCCTGTCCGTTGGATTTTGTTCCTTGGGTTCACGGGCCAATGGCAGATACGGGCTGGCTTGCAGCCATTACGGAGCACTTGGTTTTGCTTTTCGTATCAGCTAAGATTCGAGCCTAGCCGGTTTATAAAGAAATGCTGAACGGTATATTACCCTAGGACTGGCTACTGGATCACATTCAATATATGTATATATATATATATATACATATATAAAGTGATAATATATGTATATAATAAGTATATATATTATATTCTAATATATATATATATATACTAAATTATATATATATATATATAAATATATCATATTATATATATATTATATATAGTATATATATAATATATTATAAATATATATCTTAATTATATATATATATATTAATAAGTTTTTAATACTTCCGAGTAACTTTTATATATTTATTATATATACTATATGAATATATATATATTATATATATATATATAACATATGATACATATATAATAAATATATATAACTTATATATATTATATATATATATTTTAAATATTATATATATATATATATATATATATATTATAATATAATATATAAGTATATATATATTAATTATTAAGATGATAGTATAATTTCTAAGATAATGCGAAAAAATATGATGATTTATTCTGATATCTATATGATGTATATGTAATAATATATACTATTTATATATATCCACACACTATATATAATATATATAGCTTAATTTATAGTAAATTAATATTATATATATAATATGTATATTATGAAAAATACAGAAAAACTTTTTGATATATAATATATACAAGTATATATTTCATTTCTTTAAAATGTAATGAACAATCAAACGTTCCAATAATATATAATCTATAAATGTGTCTGTGTTCTAATATGTCTTAAAAATAATATTTATATATATAGATATTACTATATTTAAATCTTATTAACTTATATTAGATCCATATTGCACTGATAAAATTTTTTTTATATATAGAAAAAAAGGCGATATATATATATATTTATTATATATAAAAATATATTTATAATATCTCAGTCTATATAACACACGATATCTATAAGTATGTTAGTTAATATATATCTTGAAATATATCATCAATATATAGCATTATTTATATATATAGTATATATATACTATAATTATAACTATTAATTTATATATATATTTATCTATATATATATTTAATTATATATTATATATATAATACTATATATCGTCAGATATTAATAATACAATATATATATATATATATATATATATATATTTACTAGTATAATACTTATATATATATATATATATTATATAATATAGTATTATATATTATAGTACAGTATAGTATAGTATACGGGGCATTCGAAAATACGCACTAAAAATAATAAAAAGAAGCTTACCTTTAATAATAATTACACATAAAAATTCCTACCATAAAAATTATTTGTGGCCCGATGTTTTTAATAATCATATATTGAAAATGAGTTAAACGCATTAAAAATAGATCAATTGGCCAAAAAATAAAAGTTTATCTTTTCTCCTTGGCTCGGAACTTTTGCTCTTAATAAAATAAGGAAGATGCAAGAGAGAAGGTAATAAGATAAAGTAATTGCATTATAAATTTTTATGAAGGTATATTTCTTTTTATAAATTATTTGTGCCATATAAATAATTTTATTTATAAATAAAAAATTAATTATATATAAATATATATAATATATATATATATATAATATAATAATCAGATATTTTATATAGTAATATATTATATATATATTAGTATTATGTATAATAAATATTATATATAATATAAATACATAATATATATATACTAATATTAATATTATAGTATATATTATATATATATCATATTATATTATACTATATATATCATATATACTATAAATATTCCGATTACTAATTTATATACTATTATATTATATTTTATAAAACTAAGAGTATAATAAAATTATATATTGATATATAAAATATAATATATATATATATTAATATTATAGTAATATATATATATATATATTATATTCATAACGGATTAGGACTCGATGGACTACTGCGCATGACGATCACTGGATATAGTAGCCTGCATCACGCGTAGCGAGATTATATGTATTGATATAATATATATATATATATAAGTTATTATATTATATACGTATTTAATAGCATAGAAATAGGCGGTGTAGATAGAAGAGTAGAGGTAGGAGTTGTGCATTTGTAGAGAGTATGTTGAGATGACACCGCTAGCTTGATGGGCCATGAATCGTCGTCGACTGTGTCTGACGTGTAGCCCAGGTTAGGTATTGAGATGAGTATAGAGTGGATTGAGTATGTGCGTGAGAGTATGGATATATTACCAGTATATAGGTCGGTATGGGCAGCCACGCTACATATCGGGGATGATAGACGGTGCTGATAGGGAGAGCGGAGAGATCACGGAGAGCGATAAAAATTATGGTATTTTCATAAAATTCTTTTGAATAGAAATTTTAAACTCTTTCTTTTATATCAATTTTCAATTAATTGTAGTGGTTTAATTGAGCAAAGTCTTCCCGTTTGATAATTGAATTATTATATTAATGATGACGGAAATTTGGATGACATGAGTTAGTATGTTATTTTCCCTAATTAAGACATAGGAAAATAAATTTTTTATTATCAATGTGAAAAATCTTTTAAAAAAATAAGTAATAAAAATAAAATATGGTAAAAAAAATTTTTGGGGGTTTTCTAATACTTTTTAAGTATATTTCTATTTGTTTATCTTTCTTGTTCAAATTAGTCAGTTATACACACTCGAGCACAGTCGAGAGAGCATAACGGAGCTATAGCGGTACTGTTGTGACATATACGATGCAGTATCAGCTGATATTTATAATATAGTATATAGAGAGTATTAATATAGTTATATATATATACTATATATATATAATTATATATATATATATATATATATATAATTACTTATATCATGATATATATCATATCTGAAACACTGATTAATTCGATGGTAATGTGTTCAAAAAGACTCTCGCTAATTGTAATTGCGCTAATCGAACATTAAAGCGAGTGAAGAATAAATAATATAATTAAACCTTTAGTTAATATAAGAAATATTATTTTTCGGTCAAATGAGAACGAGTATAACTATAATTGTCCGTTAGTAGGATTTACTTTTATTTCCTCTAATTACCATGCAAAATTTTGGAAACAAATTAATTTCCTTTTTTTTTTTTTTTGTTGTCATACAAAAATAATGAAATAGTCTTTTTTTTTTCATGAAAATCATATTGAGCCTAGCACGGTAAGAATTTTTTTTCTGCAATATTGTCGCACGGTTGCTTCAAGATAACGGCAAATTTGGACACTACAATTCTTATCTGTGTCAATATCACACATTACTGTTTTTAAAAGAAAAAAATTCATAAAAAATTTCACTTTTCCCCTTTGATATTTCATATAACGAAGCGCGAGTTCCTTCATAACCTTCATCTTTGCAAACTCCCTATATCACTATAAGCGATTCTATAAGATTAGTTAATTATGAGATTAGTTAATTAATAATCTATGAGATTAGATAATTTTTCTTCATACAATTCTTCAAAACGGATATTTTCATCGTTTTGCGGAATATTGATAATTTCTTTAAGATGAACTATATTAAAAAAATTTCAGCGATATGTGATTTTCAATATCGCTTTAAATGAATATAGTGTGAGCTATATGAATTCTTTAATAAGAAGAAAATTCTGAAGCGTTAATTGAACATGGATGCATCATCAAGCGAGTTTTACATACTGATCTATATATATTAGTATGAGCGATGTGGCTATGATATGCTGTGATGCCTGTAGCAAGGATATATCGACATCATGTCGAGGAGTTAAATATATATATAGTATATATTAATAATATATATATATATCGTTTATATATATATAATATTATATATATATAATTATATAATATATATAAATTAGAGCTGACTGCCGTTTAAGATGAGCTAGAAAAAAGCTTTGGAAATTTAGATCCGAATTAATTATTTTAGAGGGATAATACATTTTTTTCCCTTCTATATGAAGCAATTATTATTTTTAATAATTTATATAAAACAGACTTTTTTCGGCATTTTTTTAAACTCCACATCGAATTTATAAATATGCGGTTTAAACTTCTTATTATTTATTGACT
Source organism: Trachelipus rathkii (assembly GCA_015478945.1). Classification (NCBI taxonomy): domain Eukaryota; kingdom Metazoa; phylum Arthropoda; class Malacostraca; order Isopoda; family Trachelipodidae; genus Trachelipus; species Trachelipus rathkii. The sequence continues at coordinate 24,617 of JABUQX010051408.1, read as the reverse complement.
GTTTATTAATTAGGCTAGTGTTAGCCTAGCCATACCGTGGCGTAGCTTAACTCGTAGATGAAACCTGACGATAAATTTTTTAAATAACAGGAAAAACGAATATGTTTTATTAGATTTTTCTCCAAGAGAATGCAATATAATAAAACAGGAGAGTTATGTTAGATATGTCAAATATATTGTTGCGTAAAAAAATAAATAACATAATAATCTATTTTAGATGCAATAATTGCCAAAAATTTCACAGATCACCCAATCTTCGGCAATGACGATTTGGGTCAAAAAAAAAAAATTTATTGTTATAATTATATAATATGAGTAGAAAGCCTATTTAGAGAATTTTTATACGTTACTCGTTTAAATACTAGACTTTCTAGTAAATTTTGTTTCCTGTTTTTTTTAAACTAACGAATACCCACCAAGTGGTATAATCACGCACGATGGGGCAGGAGTCGGGGTCTTCTCTCGGCTTCCGGGAACTACGGGTTGGACTATTTATTTCCCCCCTCTGGGAGGGTCTCTGAGAACCCCCGCTCTTGGTAGTTTTGAGTGTCGCGGGGATATCCTTCCGCCCCTCCCCTCGGGTAATGGAAAACGTCCCGCCCTGCATCCCTCGGCTCGACCCCTATATTGGCCTGAGTGTAATACCTTTACAAATAATATATCCCTGTAGCATTTAGTTTTAGAGATTTATATTATTATTTTTTTTTTTTTTTATTTTTTTTTTTTTTTTTTTTTATTTTTTTTTTATTTTAGTTTCTCTCGGGAATTACCAGGATTTCAAAATGTATTCCTTTTCCCTGTAGCTATTGTAGTTTTATATATATATATATAATAATATATATTATATTATATCTATTAAAATATATTATAATAAATATATATATATAATATATTATATATAATTATAAAATATATATATAAATATATATATATATATATATATATTATATATATATTATATATATATATTATATATATTAATTAATACATTTGCCTATCATGAAGTTGAAAATAAATTTATGTTGTTTTTTTTTTCCTTGAATTTATATCTAGAAAGTAAATTTGATATATTTATATTCTCTTGTTTAAATTTCCTTTCAAAATTTGCTTTGAGAAAAAAAAAAAACAAAACCATATATAATTATATATACTATATATATTAAATTAATATATATATAATTATAATATATATATATATAATATATATATGATATATTATTTAATATATAATTAATATATATATATATAATTATTAATATATATATATAACGAATATAATATATATAATGATATAATATATAGTATTATATAAAATTTTAAATATAATAATATATATATAATATTATATATATATAATTATCATATATATAATATATATATATATATATAGTATATATATTATATAATATCAATTCTTCCTCCTATTCCAGGTGAGATTCGTAGCATACACCGAAGCAGGAAAGTAGTAAAAAAATATGACTCAAGTCGAAAAGAAAGCCCATCCTTACCTCCCCCTTTATAACCTTTAAAGTGAGAACGGTCGCAATTTATAAAAATCTACCCAGGGTTCAAAAAGACTGAGACGCGACCTCACCGTGGCATCTCGTCAATAATAGGGTTTTATTTCGGGCTATGGACCACCACACCATACTCCTCCAAAAACCGCCATTCACTTCTATTATTTAATTATCACCTCTTTCTCCCTCCTGCCAAACTCACATTCCACTCTCCTTCTAAGCATTCATTTTACTGACAAAAAAACTTTTTCATTTCGATTTCCCAGTCACGGTTAAAATTCCCAGCAACTCACTACACTACAACTACTTAACATAACCAACTATCATCTATCCTTTCCATAATGCCAAACTATCTCTACTTTCATTTATTTCTCATTTACTCCTTTCTTCACACACACAACTCTCTAATGGTTCATTCCTCATTTTATCAATTCTTCCACCCTAACTGGCTCTCATCAATATCTTTCTCGATACATTATACTTAAGATCTATTATACTCTTATTCCAGACATAGTTTCAATATAACATTACCGTTCACAATATCCTCATATGTGCAAAACCGTAGCCATTCAGAATTGAGTTCTCCACATTACATCCTCCAGAGGTTAAATGCATCAGCCACACTTCTACCTTTTACAATCTTTCCTAACTCACATTCTGCATCATCCGTTCCCTTCACCCAACTTTTATCTAAATATTTAACTCAAACAACTTGTCCAGTTGCCTCACTATCTAACTCATGAACTTATTACACACGATACCTGTCCTCATTCGCTACCATACCTTACTATTAATCATAACATTTCTTATTCAAACTCCTCGTTTTACCTACAGTGTCAAACCCCTTCTACAAATCCTCTCAAACTTCTCAGATCGCCACGCAAAATTCAAAATTATTCCACATGTAAAATAAGATAGGTAGCAACCTCAATCTCTCTATTTTCATTTGTCTTAATATCCACCAGTCTTTCTGTATGTCTCTGTAGTTTTTCAAAAGTTTAGATTGCCTAGATATCTCAAGCAAGAAATATAACATATCCCTGCTCCTCCGCTATTAATACTAAACCAATCACTTTCAACTTCATTTTTTCATGACATACGCTTCACTGTCGTCATAAATACTTTTAATTCCATTCAGAAGCCCATCACTAACACCATACTATCACTACACAACATGCCATATTAGAGCTTTCCCCCTATTGTCCTATCATTACTATTAGTAATCCTAAAACCTAATAAAATTATTCTCTCTCATTTTCTCATAATGTTGTTCAATTAAAAATTTGATCCTCACATTCTCTAAAACTTCCAATTTATTTATTTATTTTTTATTTGTTTTTTCTTACAGTTAACCACCACTCACGGGTAGAGCCCTATTTCAAGGAGGGGGCAGATTAATAAAATAAAAATAAAAATGGGAAAATCTACCAAATTCCAAGTCTAATGCAAATCCCTGAGGTGACCACAGACGGAGGAATTGAAGTGAGGGAGATTAAATGCGCAGGAAAGATAGTAGAGGGCAGAGAATTCCACATAGAGCAGGGTGGCTGGAAAGAAGGAAGCACCACAACGAACAAGCCTGGAGTTTTCAATGTTCACGCACAATTCGTGAGAATGCATTGCACCCCATGTGATACGATGACGACGAAATGGGGTGTAATACTAGAGGTCAACTTCTTCGAGTACCTACCGTTGTAGTACTTATAGTAACAAGATAGAGATCACCAACGTCACGTCCAATATAAGAGGTCAAGGGGTTGAAAGTAAGGGGACAGTTTATTAATATTCCAGGGCCTTAGCCTCAACCCTAATTCAATAGAAAGGAGCTGTACTTGTTAAACCAATTTTGGTATTTGATACGTACTTCATACAAGGAGGAAAGACTCTTATATAATAGCAGTAACTGTTTGGAAAAAAAAATTCCCGCAACCTGAACACTACCCCAGTTTCTTTGAGCCATCTTAGCAACCGTTGTGAACCGAGGTTTCCAAGATAGCTTATTGTTTATCTCAGACCATAGAATGTTTATGTTGTCACAGGTAGAACGGAAGTGCGTCGAAGAAGGTAGTATAGTTGGAGATGTTTTTTGAAGTGGTAGAATTTGAGAAGTGGATTTTTAAAAAAAGAATGTAGAATTTTCAACAAGAGTTGTGGTGATCCACCGGAAATCAATAGAACGAACAAGAATAGAATCGAAGTTTGAAAATCGAGAAGCATTTCTAAGAAGCAAAAGACTGAATTAAAATGAGATGAAGAATGGAGCTTGAGTCATCGCATAAAAAGAATAGAGTTAGTGTGCACTGAAATCGTTAAGAAAAGTAAGATATAAAAGTTGGAGAATAGAATCAGTTAAACCTTTGCAGAACAACCAAAATTATTCAGGAAGGAAGAAGGCAATGATTTGCATTTCAGACAAGAGTAAGTGCAGTGCAGCCAACCCAAACTCCACGTCCTTAATGCCTCTACGAAACAAAGAACTTACGTTGTGGCTTTCTATCTCCCCACACCCCGGGAATATATAGGTAAGTCTGTAAGGTTGTTTATCTGGAAGTAAGAATGCGGGCATGAAACTCCAAAAGTAGAATAGGCGATACCTAAATTGTCCATGAATTCATGGGAATACCTTAACATACTCCAACAACCCCATGGAAGATACTTCCATTGCTTAGAGTGCGCACTTTACCTTTGCATATATATATATATATGATATATATAATATTATATAATATATATTAATATATATGAACTATATATATATACATATATAATATATATTAATATATATATTATATAATATATAATATATTATAATATATATGTATATATATATATAAGGAGAGAGAGGGAGAGAAGAAGAGAGAGAGATAGAGAGTAGATAGAGAAGAGATAGAGGAGAAGAGAGAGAGAGAGTGAGAGAGAGAGAGAGAGAGAGAGAGAGAGAGAGAACGATAAAAATATAAATATATTTTGAATTATAACTGAATAAATCAAGAAAAAGTAAAGATATGTATATATTTAGAATAACTTAAACAGTAAACGCGTTTGTTAGCTCTTAATATCAATGCAAAAGGAATTGAATAACATATTATACAAGGGATTCCTTTACACAAAAAAAAATATTTGAATTGGTTCATGTGTTAATTCACTGTAGTTAAATTTAATATCTTAAAGCTACAAAGCTCTTAGAATAAATATGTATATTATTAAATTATGGTTTTCGGTATATCAATCCTATTCATCAATATTTTGTTGTTTCAATTGAAAGATAAATAAGATAGAAGAAATAGTTTTTGACATTAATTTCTCATTTACTGTAATTTGATGTTATTATTAAATAGGCAGCATTTTTATCCAAAACAGTATTATCTTATTAGACCAGGGATGTTAAACTAGCTGGCCGCATGCGGCCCACGAAAATTTCAAATTGCCCAAAATTTAATGACTACATTTTCTGAAGTTGGTACGAGTCCAACAAACTTTTTGAAACGGGATTTTTCAAATCTAAAGAATTATCATTGAAAGTGATGTTAATGGTTCAAGCAACTTATATTTGTGAACAACCTTTTCCCCAAATCAATATTAACAAACCAAAATGATAACCACGCCTAGTTGATATACTTATAAATTAAGCATTGACAGTGAGTATGTCGGTCATTGCTTCCAGATTTTTATAAGTTGATTAAATGCAAAAGGGGTCAGTCATCTAGTAGCAGAAATAAAGGATTTGTAACAAACAAGGCAGTTTTGTGAAATATATATATATATATATATATATAGGCTCACACATATACAGAATTATGCTCTCTCTCACGACCTTTCTTTCCTCCTCTGTCATCCCCTCAACGCCTTCTTATATATATATCTATATATATAGTATATTAATATATAATATAATATATCGAGTGGAGTATACTCTCACTTAGTCAAATATACCCTAGTCATACGTCATAAATATACTAATTATGGGTGAATATCGTCGCCCCCCAATGCATATATTGGTTTTGAGTTGGTTGATGAGTTACCCTCATTGAAAATTTATATATTTATGGAGGCTTAAATTTAAAATATATTATTTTAAATTTTTTATAAATTATAAACCCCATGTAAATAAATATTGAATATGAAATATAAAAAAAAATAGGATAATTTTGAGTTATGTTACTATTATTATGCAAGTCATTTTAGCATAGGTGTGCCGTTCTCCATTTGAATGACGTGAGCTTTAGAGACTCAAACTACTGATAATATAATTAATATATATAATATAATATATATATATATATATATATATTATATATATAATATATATATTAAATATATATAAGTTATATATATATTAATATATGATATATATATATAATATATATTATAAAATTAATATATAATATATATATATATATATATATTTAATATATATATATTTTAAATAATATATATAATATATATATATATATAATAATATTATATATATTATATATATTCCTTTAATACAGAATGTTTGAAAAAAAAAAAGATTCAATTCCTACAATAATAATATATCCGGATGTTCCAAGTGAAATACTATATATTAATTAATAGTAAGAGTAAAACAAACAGTTGCAAGGACATTTATGTCACAATCATCATACAATTAAAATTTTCTAACAAATAATGACAATAAAATAAAATCAATATAAACATAGTATATACATTTTATATAAAATTGATCATAAAATCCTATATTTAATATAATATGTAAAATTAAGATATTAATTAATATATTTTAAGTATTTAAATTTGATCTCTGCCAGTTACAATAGCATTTTATTTTATTGTTAAAATCATATATTACTACTGTACGAATTAAAGTATATGTAAGTACATAATAATAGATATAAAATATATCTTCAAATGAATAATGAATTGGGGTTAATCTATTATTCGTCTTGGCTAAATGAAAAACGGAAATACTATAATATCTTCATTTTTTCCAGGTATGGATGTAATGAGTATTAATAAAATATCTAAATTTATATATAAAAATAAGATACTCTATAAGTTAAAATGTGATAAATAGCTTTAATTATTTCTGGTTTCCATCATTATATCTAAAAGCAGAAGTATTGCTGAAAATGTGCCGTCAAATGCATGAACTTGTCAGATGATTGATTTTGATGATTTATATTTTAAATGATTATACTCTCCACACTGTATTGTTCATGTTTTAGTGTGTTTATTTTTTTTGGTATATATATTGTAGGTTACAGTAAATATACTATAATTAATATTGGCTATTTGAATTTTTCCCAAAAATAGATAAATATGTGAGTTATTTATCGTAATATAACCTGAATTATATAGGCATTCTATATATAATAATTTTGTACAGTTTACTTATATGATATTATTATGATATTAATAATATTAATAATTGACTAATTATTTAAATAAATAAATTAATTTTTAAGTTTTGAAAATTTTACTAAATTATGGGCATGTTGTGAATTTTTCATAAATATCAGTAAAATATAGTAATTAAGATCCTTATATATTTGGTATCTTATAAATTTTATAGAAAACGATACCTTTGAATTTTAGTTGTAAATTTTAAACTAAATAATGCAGTAAAAAAAAATTATTGTTTACTTTTAAATATTATATAATTAAAATTTGTGTTTGCCCTGTTGTGTATGTGTACAAATTCATATATTGTTAACAAAACTTATAAATCTCAATTTTTTTTATTATTGACTTAAGTTATAATAGGTTTCATATAAAAATTTATAAATATATTAAATGGTATTTACCTTAATATATATATAATCATTTATATATTTATATAAAAATTAATTAATCATAAAATTTTTTAATGCAAGAGAGAGAAAACAATTGTTGTTGCATTGAAAGTGTTATTTAAATCTCAACTTCAGTATTTATACTAAGCCAGAGAAATTTTTCTATTACTTAACCCACTCTCTTGGTGACTATTGAATAAAATGGTTATTCACTCACAGCTAGGATCTAGTGAATATTTTTTTTTTTTTTAATATATTTTATTAACTATGCTATAATACCTATATGCTATAATTTTAAATATTATCTCGAGTAATACACTTGATATTTAAATTCTAAATAAATAAAATAACTATAACTTAATTATTTTAACGAATTACTTTCAAATGGATGGAATTATAGTTTATAAGAAAAATATGACCAGGATGTATTCCTGTGAATTACATTTTATTTTATCCTTGTAATGGGGTACATAAAGAAATGCTCAATTTTTTTTAAAATATTCATTTATTGTATAATTGCTCTAATTTAAAAATTTGAGTATTGTTATTGATTTGGTCTCAAGCTTAAAATATGCGCTACTCTCACTCTTAAACCTCTCAATAGAATGATATCTGTAAATGATGTTAATTAGCACCACTCTGTCTCACACTATACACACTTATGAGACACTTCTCTATTTCAGTAATGATTGAAAATATCAATAGTATCCTATAAGCCACTTTTTGCTTGCCAAAGAAGGCAATCCTGGGTGTTCGCTGATCAAATATAATACAACGTTTGGAATATGTTTTACAAGTCTTGAGCATGAGACTCCTTACTCTGAATAAGTCCCATATTAGTTATAGATCTTTGAATAAACAAACGCCCACACTCATTAGTTTCTAAATAAATTGGGATATTTTAATTCCCCCCCTAACAAAAAAAAAGCGTTTGCAATGTAATTTTAAAAATTCCTGTTGAAGAATGAGAATAGTGAAAAAACTTATATTATAATATAGGTTAAATATCATTCTTGCAGTACATCATAGAAGGGATAATGTATTCCACTTTTTTTTGGTAGGAAAAATTGACTTTACAAATACTATCAAGATGGATCACTGGATTTAAACTCTCCACTAATGTGTTTGTGTTGATTGAGGTTCGTATAGACTTCAATTGGCGTTGAATGATACATGGAACACTGATTTTCAAGCATGTTTTTCACATTCAAAGACACATAATAGAGGATATAAGTGCTTCTGCGAGACTCTCTCTCGGGTGTAATGACGTTCTTTATAGGCAACTCACACATTATTTGTGTCCCAATACCTCATATACTGAAGACATAATAACTCTTCTACTAAAGTACTACACTTTGATTGTGTAAATACATCTTCAGTCTTTTGTCTTATATAAGTACCTAACAAAAACAATAAAATGGCTCTACGGTTTTCGATTATATATATGGTATTCTTACTACCAATTTATTATTACTTTTAAAATATATTTTTGAAAATAATATATTGTAATATTTATAAACATTATATTTTAATTTACAAGATTTCCTTGAATTTTGTTTCTTTAAAAATTTAATATTTTAAAAATCAAAAGTTATTTATTGTTGTGATTAATATTGATAATATATTGAAATATTATATATGTTGCTTATAGTAGGATTATATTCATTACTGATATATTTCATTTATATTTATAAATTCAAGTTCATTATGCTATTATCATTATATTTTGCAAATTATTCTCATAGTTTTCGTTTTCCACTTTGAAATCTAAACTTTATATATATATAATTACTTTCCTATTTAATTCAAATTCAAACTTTAAATTTAACTTTCTATTAAATTGTTCCATTAACTCTGCTTATTATTATGTTATTCGATACTGGAATTACCGTCAACTTGGAACTCCAGAAATTCATGCAACTTATATTTCATCCCGGAGTCGTGCAAAATTTAATTTCCGTGATGCTACAAGTAATCACTGGAAGAGAAATCTGGGTCAAATTAATTAGCGTAAATGCCAAAGAAGGTTATATAGTAATGCAAAATACTCCCGACAGCTCTTTCACTCAATAGGAATAGGTCAGGTCAGGTTTTTAAGTCCTTTAACGTCATAGAGTGTGTTAGTCTATGTCTCTCGGGATATGTTTAGGCTATCTAGTTGTAAGTAGACTAGTTACTTATAGACCCCTACATATATACCCTCGCGAGCATAGCCCAAACCTAATTACCTCTCTAAATATGAAAACGTTCCCCTTAACCTTAGCACACCGGGCTAACCTAAACGTTTATTCCACGACCTATACATACTAATTAAATTTCAATTAGATTATGAAATAATAACAAATCTTATTGTTTATTTGATTCTTGAAATTAATTTGTCTGGGTGAAGACTTTTATTGATGCATTGTATTTTGAGTTTGGATAGTTATTTCCTTAAACTCTAATTTGTTTTGAGTTTGTAAAAATTTGTTTTGGTGATTGTGACTGTATTTAAAATTGGGCTATTGATATTGTGGTGACTATTTTAAATAACTCAATCTTTATAATATAACCAAGTTTTTTAAATATAGTTCTATATAGTTAGCAAGTACTTTTGTAAGATTTCTTTGCTACACTTTGATAAAATTACTATATATTAGATATAATTCACACTAGAATACGTATGTCTATTTAGTGACTTTTTCATTTCATTTTCACTTGTAGTTTTTTATGCAATTTATCATTCTCGAGCATAAGAGAATAGATTTTTAAATATATTAATTAAGTATATATTATAATATATATATTATATATAATATATATAATATAGAGAGATGTTTATTAGTTGTCTATTTTATGTGATGAATGAATATTGGCTTATTACCCTCATACACCACATTAATACCACATTGAGTTAATAAATTTAGTAGACACTCCCTTCAATTAATTGATGTCATTTCTTCCCTACCGGGTTTAATGAGAATTTACGTTGCAGCTCAAAATCATCCCAGCGTAACGCTGTTGACAATATTGAAAAAGCCTTTTAACTTCTTTTGAAGGTGTTTAACTAGATTCACCCCAGAAATAGTCCGTGACAATTACAATCCTTTGCCAACTCTGCGAGGTTGGCACCAATATTAAGACCGCTACTCAATCTCCGTTGGTGATCTCTAGAATAGAAAGAGCATTAATTCCAATATCGAGAACAACAGCGCCGCTCATGGCATGCTATACTCACGACAGTATATTGGTTTTCCTACCTTGTTTTGTATTCCTTTGATCTTGCTTTCTCTCATCCATGAATCTTGTACGAGAACCACATTTAGGGTATCACTCAGTCCGGATAAGAGCGTTCTTCGCTGCCCTTGGAAAATGTGGATTGATTTGAAGGCAATTTTCTCTCCATTGCTTATACTTCGATTTGAGAAACTGAGTGGGTCCCCACAATCGAGCGGACGTCCCAGGCCTAAAAACATACATAATGAGTTTGTCCATCTTTGGGGGACAGATCCTCCCCGCCAGGCTGAGAGAGGTATATGTGATGGATTTAAGTTCTTATTCATGTAGTCTATAATATTAAAATTTTGTCCTTTTTAGTTGCTTTGTTCTTGAAATTATGGAGTCCACGTGCCCAACAATTCCTATGTTCTCTAATATTGGGTGATAATAACTTCATGACCCCAGTTGATTTTTACTTTATATTAGATTGTTATGTGTCACGGACCTCAGTTCCTTGTAATTTACCTTGTCTTTTCTTGTTCTTTAATATTTTAGAGGGTCACCTGTGACACCAGTTGCACTTTGATTCTTTTATAATCAATATAATAGGGTCATCGATGAACCCAAGTATGCTGTATCTTTATATAGGGAGTCATGTGACTCCTGTATCTTTATCATTGGGGTCTATACCGTGCCTACAGTTGACTTGTTCAATTGTTTTATATGCAGTTTTTTTTGTTTTCATATTGGGGTCAGGTGAACCCATTATCTTTTTCTTAATAATGGGGTTACGTTACCTAAACCCCATTTCCTTATTCTTATATTGAAGGGTTACACTTGCCACCCTAGTTGCTGCTTGCTGTCTTGAATTGTGGTTTGTGTGTTGGTGAGTTTAGTAGTTGATTTGTTGGCTAAAGACTGACTAGATACAAAGGTTCTCTAGTTGCTGCTAGTGACAATTGGGATAATTAGTGTAGAAGTTAGCCTAATGGCCCTGTGTTGTTGTGTAGTATGTGACCGGTATTTTACCTAATGCGCCTCATTTTTTGAGCCTTTTGGATGTTATTTAGTATATTTTTTCCAGTATATATAGTAATTCAGAGACTTATTACTATATCTAAATGTGAGAATAATAACTTACTATTCACATAGTAATACTTTACTTTAAATATACATTGTATATAATACTACTTAGTGATAATGTATACTATAGTTGTAGTATTATATAGCTTGTATATGTTTAAATTTTCTGCTATTTATAATAAAACCTATATATATATAATATAATATATATATCCTTTACTATATATATATATCACCATATATACTTTATACTTATTGGCTAGTTAAATAATACATATCAACAATAGTTGTAAATTTAAGCTACACGGACATAGATGTCGGTACTTATATATATATATATAACAGTATTTATGTTATAAAAAATATAATTGTTTTATAATAATAATATATATATTGATATAGATAACACTCATCACCGCACTAACTACATAAGCTTATCACCCTTGTAGGATATGCCATAAGGCAAAATGATATTATATTGTTTGAATACTGAATGATGTGGGGAAAATGGATGTTTCGATCTATAATCAATTTGGGAAATTGTGCCATTTTTTGATCGTTGTGCCAATAAAATATGAGAAAAAAAACATTGGTTACATGATGATATATATACAAATTGCTTATATACCTCATATCGACGTTCAAGTATGGTTAAATACCCTCAGGCTGCTCATCTTTAATAACTATAGGAAGCCACGAAGAGAGAGGTGGGCAAGGATGAAGTATACCCGGTTAGACTGGGTATTATTCTGATGTACCCTAACGGAATAAGTTTTCGAGTGTGATTCTCACTGGTTAATGAAATGGGATAAGAGATAGGAGGTGGACGCGGGTGGCTTTATGAGGAGTGGTGTTAGAAAATTAATGGAAGAACAAGGAGGGAAGAGTGAGTCTGGAAAAACTTCGCCGGATTGCGCGCCTCGGATATTTAAACACTACTTTATTAAATAATTATTTTTTTGCTGACTTCCGGATGGATAATCTGGTTTTTGTGAGGCGAAAATCTGAGAGAGTTTGAAGATCGAACACACACTATTGGTGAAGAGAGATGATTGGTCAAGTGAAAGTGATAGTGTAAGGGAAAGAGGTATAGAGTCATGCTTTTCTCTAATTTGGGTAGCACGTGTGCACGGTGAGGTACAATCAATCTGAAACTCCATTTCTTAGTTAACCGTTTTGATAATTCGTATTTAGATTGGCTTATAAGTTGCCTTGTTCTCTCTGAAATTGAGAGGAAAGTACAGCGGGTGGGCCACAATTCCTCTGGCTTCTCCCTATATATTGGGGTAAACCTGACCCACACCAGTTGAGATATAATTTGTTCTTTATCCTCTCGAAGGTTGCACGTGACTATACAGTTCCTTGTGGAACATTTACAGGGGTGTCGCAGTTTCTTGTTCTTATATTGGGTCACCTATGCCCTTCCTAGTTTGGCCTGGCTTGGTTCTTTATAATCGGTAGGAACGAGTCACGATCTGATACACCCACACAGTTGGCTCTTCGTCATCTTTATATAGGGGTCATGTGCACTCAGTTTGTGATGCTCTTATAAATTGGGGTCACCCCTGACCCGCTAGTATGGCTCATGTTGCTTTGGTGTTTATCAGCTTACTTAGCGAGAAGAGAAATGCCAAGACTTGAGTGAAAAACTATGGAATGGAATTGAGAGAATATAGTTGAGAAAGGAGGGAAGTGTTAGGAAAAAATGTTGGTAGGGATGTCGAGGCGAGGAGGGAGCGGGATATAGAGGTAGATAAGATAAGTGATTCACCTAGGCAGGAAATTGTAATAGGGAGGGGTAAAGAGGTAGAGTATAGAACATGGAGTATTATTGAGAATAGAAACAATAATATTAAGATCTCTAGGGACAGTCAGTCTGTGACCTGCAGAAAAAGGTTTGGCTTTCTTTTGGATGGGGAGATATCTGACATCTGAGATCTAAGAGTACTAACTGTAATGTAGGGTTTTTCAAAGCAAAGACCAACGCATTGCTAATTGGAGTCTCTCAGGTACGATACCAATATAGGACTTTTCGTAGTATGAATAAAAAAAACGAATGCGAGTGTGCTATCCAAGCTACAGTGTGAATAATATCGTGGATATAATAGATAGAGAGATTGAGAGATAGTTACAATATGTGGATTCAAATGTGAAAGTGCATGCGGGTACGAATATGGTGTAGGACATAGAAGGTTGGAAGAATTAATTGATTATAAGAGATTGATTTAGAAGATGAAAGCTAGTTGGAAAAGGTGCATGATTTCTGGGATTTTACCTAGGTTATGTGCAGGTCAGGAGTGGGGTAGCAGTGCTTTTTAGGATAAATTAACAGGGTGGGAAATTATGTATTCAAAAACTTAGGTTATCGGATTTGTGAAAGCGTGGAATTTTTGGAACAGAAGACACTTTTTTGGAGAATGACAGAGTTCATCCTGAATCGAAAAGGTGTTGAGATTTTCAATGCCAGTTTGGTGACTTGTCTTTCAAATAACTATGCAAAGTTCGTGGTTATTGGCTATTTTAGTATAATAATCAAGTAATGTGTAATTGTAATGTGTAGGATAAATAAAACATGAGTTGCCATAGGCTTAGAATTAAACGATAGCGAATACAAGTAAAAAGTATTTCGAAATCAAATGACTTCTAAAACAAATACTCACAGCCTTGGAAAATTAAAAAAAAAAGATAAGCTGATTGTTAATACCATAGAGGGAGAATCTAAGTCTTATTGGCATTACTGAATCATGGGGTTAAGAATGTTTTTATGGGACCTTTTTCAGGAGAATGAAAATAGATGATATTCATTTTATTTTACACCAGGTAGTGATGTTAAAACAATATTCAATCTGAGCTTGAATTAACTGAAGCATTAAAGTATCATGATGTTGAATCTGTTTGGGTTAAGAGGATCCTTATGCACAACCAAATCTTACAGAGTAGAGCAGGTAATGGACCTTTCTGACCAAAGTCAGAATTAGCTGCGAAATGATTAAAAGAAATCGAGGAAGCATACCACAACATAAAAAGGCATAGTCATAATGGGTG
>JABUQX010051408.1:0-2500 GCA_015478945.1 Trachelipus rathkii | reverse complement strand
TATGCCACTTTTGCTGTTGAAAAATCTCAAATTTATCCATTTTTAACAATAAAACTTGGTTCCCAAAGAGGAGAAAACGGAAGCTAGAATAGGAAATTTCAAAAAAAAGTGACTAGGGCTTTGTCTTCCCTCTAAGGTGTGTGTTCGTGGTGTCCATTAATGTCAACTACAATCATCAACAAGAGTCTGGTGAAAGAAACAAATCCCTTCAAATCTCATCTTTCTCTGACAACTTACATTAATAACAGTTGTCATTTTATCATTCCTTTTATTCGAGTTATGTTAGCATTTTCTTTAACTTTTTGATGTTACACACACACACATTCCTCTCACACAGGCACTACAATAACACACACTCATTTATAGAGAGTATATAATACTGATATATAATATACTATGATATGATATATATATTATATACTACTTATATAGTTAGTATATAATATATATTTATATATATATATATATATATATATATATATATATATAATATATATATATATATCGAGTGGTACATGGTTGAAGTTACCTTGGTAGGCAGATTTATATATATATATATTAATATATATATATTATATATATATATACTATAGTATATATATATATATATATAATATATAATATGATATAA
This sequence comes from Trachelipus rathkii, assembly GCA_015478945.1. Lineage (NCBI taxonomy): Eukaryota > Metazoa > Arthropoda > Malacostraca > Isopoda > Trachelipodidae > Trachelipus > Trachelipus rathkii. The sequence continues at coordinate 1,869 of JABUQX010051408.1, read as the reverse complement.
TATATATATACGTATAATATTATATAATTATAATTATATATATAATACTATATATATATATATATATATATATAAATAATATATAGTATATATATATATTATATATACATTATATATATAATATATATAGTATTATATATATATATATCATATTATAATATATATATATATATATACGTAGTATATACTATATATATATTATTATATATATATATTATATTATAAATATATATCATAATAATGTGTTATATATATATAATAGTTCTATATAGCTAACGAAAACATCGAAAACATATTTTTAATAATTATAATCGGTACCTATTTATTTGTATGAAAAGCTTGTTAACATTATATTTACCAAATACTTAATTTTAAATCACATTCGAATTGAGTAATTTCTTAGGGCCTATCATTTTTTTTTAAAATAAGCATCTGGCAATAAATGTCATTAAAGCGTTTTTTCTTTAATATTAAATCTACACTTACTCCATTATGCTTTTTAATATTTCATTAATTTTAATGTTTATAATGCTAAATACCACTTAAATAAAAGTTAATAAAAATTAATATCTCCAATATCAGAACAAATCAGACCCAATTCGGATACAAAAATTTCAACCAAAGATACCACAAGCCACATATTTCGTACATATTTTACGGGAAGAAAACGAAAGATTTCATATATATTATCGATTATTTATCGATTATTATTAGGTAGGACAAACTAGCCCGCTCCTTTATATGTTGCACGTAAAACATGACATCATTGTCACGCCCGGTGTAAAGAAATATTACTTTTAAGAATCGAGTAGGAGCCGAGGGAATTTCTAAATGAATTCAAATATTATTATAGGCTTATATTATTGAGGTGTTTATCTGTTTAAATTTATGATGCACAAATAGCTTACTCTTTTTTTACACTTTTTATATAAAATTTTTAATATTTTAATAATACTTTTACATAATTAATTTCAAATAATATTTAAAGACCTTGAAAAAATTTTTTGGGTAGAGCTACACTACCCGGCCCGACATCTATATATACGCCCTGAATATTTATACTATATTATATATATATATTATATATGATATAATATAATAATTATATATTATATAATATATATAATATTATATATATATTATATATATATATAATTATATGTATATTATACTATATATATACTATATATTATATATTATATATATATATACTAATATATAGATATATATATATATTATAATACTATATATATAAATATATTATATATATCATATTATAATATATAATATATATATATATAGTATAGTATATAATATATTAATATAAATATTATATATATATATATATAAATATATATATATATATAATATATAATATATATATATAATATATATTACATTATATAATATATTATATATATATATATATATAGTATATAGATATATATATATAATATATACGTAGTATATATATATATTATTCTATATATATATATATAATATTAATATATATATATTAATATAATATATATATATATATATATATATTATATTATATATATATATATATAATATATATACTAATATATATATATAGTTATATTATATAATATTAATATATATATATATATATTATATAATAGTATATATATATATATAATATATATATATATATAATAATACATATATATATATATATAGAATAATGATATATTATATATATAAACAGGAAAAAAACTTTTGGCAAAACAAAAAATCATTGCAATAGTTATTGACAATATTATCGCTCCCTCCTTAATACGCATTCACTTTGTTGGGCTTTACTAATATCCACAGTTATGGGCTATATAAGTGTAGAAATCTCTCTTT
>JABUQX010051407.1:0-22348 GCA_015478945.1 Trachelipus rathkii | reverse complement strand
CAGAATACTCTTCACAAAATCTATCCCTATTCCCCAGTCCCTCTTTAAACCAAACTTCATGCAGTTAGCGGCAAGAATTCACTTATCCGTCGACATTACTATATGTTCAGATCTACTTGGCTCAGAGTGTTGAATTTACTAAGGTCGACTTAGCTTGATCTTTAAACAGCTCTTCTCCGTGCTATACTAGGTGACTTTCAACCGTCCGCGCACCCGATTATGGGTGACTCTGTCACGTATCATCCAAATCCAAGAAATCTTAATAAAGTTGCTGAAAATGTTGCCACTGGGATGCCTAAACAGGACTTTCCCACCTATGAACGTTTTTAGATATCTCACTTCTCCTTGTATTGATATTTCTTTTGCTTCCCATTCCCTTATGGACTGTTTTACCTGGTCCCGCTCTGATTATTTATTCGGCAGCGGTCATTACCCAATAGCATTAAAATGAGGCTTGTTCCAAGCCATGCAAAACCCAACTCCAGCTGGCGTTATGATCACGAGCGGGAGTGGGCCCTTCTTTATCAGACCATATGCTATCCTCTTTCTCCTTATCAATAAGAGGATTTCCGACTGTTGATGATGCCTTTGCTTCTTCCAGAAAGTGTCATCTCGGCAGCGGGAGCTTGCATCCCGCAGTCTCCTCAGGCAGGCGGTCGGGCAACCCCTTGGTGGTCCAAGAGTGCGCACAAGGCAAACCGCGAGAAGAAGAAACTCTACCAGGCAATACAAAAAGACCGTACCACCCCAAACATGGATTATTTTTAAGCAGCCGCAGCGAGATTTCGGCGATATTAATCGTCAAACGCGTAAAAAATATTTTCGAACTTACAGATCGACTGTTAACTCCACAACTCCCCATTCTTTAGTGTGGAAAGTATTACACAGAAAATACCTCGTCGATCTAATAACTCCTCACCCACAGTCGTCCGTTATGGCCTGATAAATAACTGATACGATCTTCGCTCCTGCGGTGGTAGCGGATGGTGTTAGAATGATAGAAACGAGCATTCGAGTTCATTAAATGCTACACTGAAGCTTTCAAAAATTGAGAACTGACACCGCACTGCCAGACTTTTTCAACAGCGAGAAGGGGAGATCATACCTTACAAACCGTCTATTTTACACTTGCAGAGTTCAAACTGCACTGGCGAGAGTAGCAAAGATTGGTGCTCTTGGTCCAGCATGATTTCGTATATCATGCTCCGTCAAATACATCCTCATCGGCATCAGCATTTTTGCTGATCTACTTAACAGAATCTGGATCGAAAAAAATTTTCCTTTTTTTTTTTCTTTTTCCATCATTTGGACTACAGCTTTGTATTCCTATCCCCAAACCTGGAAAGATCCGAAGTGGGGGATAACCAAAGACCATATTCACTGACCTCCATACCTGTTAATAATGGAGAAAATGGTTTCAGGCCGCTTTCTCCGCTCTTGGAAGGTCGCCAAGCTTTTTCAAACTTCCAGTTTGGCTGTCGCAAATCTATCGACCGCGGACCCCTTGTTTAAAAACTAGACCATGACATCCAGGAAGCCTTCTCAATGGATGGGATGGTTCTTGGCGTCTTCTTTGACCTCGAAAAAGCTTACGAAACAACGTGGAGAACTGGAGTTCTTAAACTCCTTTCGCTCGGTTTTCGCGGACACCTCCCTCTTTTTCATTAAATGTCTTTTGTCAACAGATCCATGCAATGTCGGTGCTCTTCTACTATCTGTCACGCCAATTGATACTCTGGAAATGTAGAAGGACGTTTTCACAGTCAGCGAAGGTTAGTGTTTTAGGATATGATAATATATCTATATGCATTCTCTAATTATAATTGAAGTCATGTTAGTTTGACCTCATATTTATCCAGCGAACTGTCTAAATTTTTCTACTATTAATGTCAGATGTACTTTAGCATATATATATACATAGCCGGTGCCGGGCTGCCCTTTCTCGAACGGCAAATTCAACTTAGCTATTGAAAATATTTCACAGTGTGCTAGCATCCCATGGTCTATCCATTTTTTCTACCCACTCATCAACACCTCTGCAATACTTTTAAGAAAAAGGGAATCGAAGATGAACTTGCCACCTTTCATTGCACAGCGAACCTAACGTTATATGGTTCGCCCATCCGTGTAACTTCACAGGTCAAATTTCTAGAGGCTCATTCTTAGTTGATGACCACTTAACATTAATGCACCGGCTATAATTAAACAACCTAAAGAACAACTTGTCATCGCATTACCTTGACCGTGTTACGTCATCTCGCCTCAAAATCTTGGGGATGGCTGATCGAAATCCCTTAAGCAGTCTTTATCGAGCCATTAAATGCACGGATCGAAACTGGATTATATGGCTGTATTATGGCAAGTATCATGGATCAGCTCTCACATAACACTAACTACATAATCTGTTAGATCCCATCCCAAATAGTAACGAAATGCGATCACGTAATCTCCATGGAGCTTTTTCGATTGATCCCCCAGGTGAGCCTTGAAGTGAAATATGATGTGATGCCAGTCTCTCTTCGAAGAGAATACATCATGGGTACAAGTTATCTTCTCGTTTTCAAACCTCAATACCGTCTGCTCGACACCGATTTTTTGCAGGAGGTACCTCAGAATCTTCTAAATTACTTGGCCATTAGCTAAAGACGGTTTTCATAACATCTTGTACATATTCACACAAACTATCCCTTTTCATAATAGTTGCTGCCGTTATTTCATTTTGACGTAGAAGTGAGTACTTACAACCTGCTAATTTCCCACTATTTTCCTACCTTTTGCTGGCTCATGAATTCATCTCTCACAATATCTACCATCCTGTTGCTGATCACTGTTAAAAACATCATTGCCTTGATCTCAACTGCCGCAGTTCACGATTGATATTGTTAATCCAGTGTTTACTTGTACAGGCTCATAAAGAACAGGACAGAGTGTGGGCGCTTCTGCTGTCTTTCCTGACCGTAACCTTCCCATACCTTCCCCCTTAATGCTTCAATTTTAGATACAACAGAGTTAAACAGGGCATATAAGATTGCCCTTTTCTAGAAGTTCTAAATCCTTAACCAAATGACATCAAATGTCGATATCTAATTAGATTCGGCTTTAGCGCGCTACAAGCGCTTAAACCCCTTATTCTAAAAACGCGATATGTATCTAGCTGCGAGAAAAATGCTCGCGCTACAACATTTCTTCGACTCTCCTCTTCCGTAGGACAACAAATTCTATCGTTTTATGTTGGTACTCCCTTGCACGTGTAGGGGTAAACTGGCAATGACAAATCTGCTGACAGTGAGGAGGCAAACATGCCCGCCATCCTCTTCTCGGGAGTAGTTCCCAGGTACTCCGGATGCCATTCGACAAAGGCGCCTCCCATCAACTGAATACATATCCTGCTCTCGACGCGCGTTTCGATCTTCTTGGCTAAGAGCTTGCTGACCGAAGTCGGTGATCGGCGGGAACGGTAAATCCAGAAAATAAGCGCCGAACATCGGTTGCACTGCGTCTCTCCCCCACAGGAGAAAAGCTGGTTACATCGCAGCGCTTTTGATACTTGCACGCCTCTCCGTATTGGCACTAATATCACTAACAGTCCGACTACTATGCTCATCCAGACCCCTCCCTTTGCAAATTTTGCCGTCGCCGTACACCCCGAACTGCTTCATTCTAATTTCATTGATTCGTTCCCATCTGGAACCCTATTCGCTTTGTCGTTATTTTCCTAGCTTACGGTCTGAATTTTACACCTTCTAAAAGATTATCCCATATCTTATCAATCTTCCCTACCTCTTGCTCTTAGCAGTAACACAGAAGTGAATATATCTTTATAGCATTCTGATTTGTTATGTATCTAAGACTCATTAACAATACAACTCTTCTAGAAATCTTCATATTTTCTGTTTTATTTATTCCTTGGATGAACGCTTCCCCCCTGAATATCATATCACAATCAAATCCCTTTCTTTGACTTTTGAACCCCATATCATGGACAGGGCCTGCCTCCCAGGTGCTTGATTTTTTCAGCCCAGTTGGCTCCCCTCTATTGTGAAGGCCTGGCTCGTCACTGTACCACTAACTTTCAAAAATAAACATTAATACTGTATACTATATATATATATATACTAATTATCTTATATATACTATATAGCTAGTATCAAGTCTTTAATAGTATAATTATTTATATATCATAATATATATATATATATATATATATATATATTATATATATCATATAGCGTATATAATATACTATATAATCTTTATCAGGGGAATACGCCAGTGCTATTGAAACTCTTGTAACTGCAATTTCTCTTATAAAACAATCTAAGGTTGCTCATGATGAGAGGTGCAAAATCCTAATCAGCTCCCTTCAGGTAAGTGATAGTAGTAGTATAGTAGTAGTTATAGTAAGTAATAATAGTATTAGTAATTTTTTATTTTGAAGAACAAAAATGGGGTGGAACAGAACTTAACTGTATAACGTGTTTCACAGACATTGAGGAGATAGATTTTAAACCTTTAGCGGTTTATAAGGACCGGGAATTCAGCAAACATGGCAGAAAAAATGGAATTAAAACATTAAAAAATATTTACTTCTAAAAGTTATAATCTTTGTCTTAAACATGTTTAACTGATCATGTTTGATATTCTTCTTTCTGATTTTAGGAATCAGTTATTCACTTTAATTTTTGATTTACTGGTAATATTTTTACTTTTTTAAAAAAATATTTAAATCAAATGACCTTATCAATTTTCACATGAAAAAAAATATATTATTTCAAAATGTAATTCACAATTTAAAGGTCAATATTTATACGGTACGGTACAGTACCCAACTCAAAAATAAATAGGTTATGAATAAGAATTTTTATTTTAGGGTTTGATTAGATTTTTCAATAAACAAACGATCCTTTATTAAATTTTATTTAGTAAAAGAAAAATACTCAAATCATGGTTTCAACATGGGCCAAAGTGCCTGTGAAAATGTGTTAAGTTATATAGAAAGTCAAACGAAAATGTTTTTTGATTTATTTAAAAAAAAAATTTCTATATATATTAGGAATTTACATTTGAAATTGTGTTTCCATTTACATTAGGATTATCTTGGGTGGATGCGAATTGAAGTTTTATTCTTTTTTTTTTTCCCTGTTCCTTTCAGGGAATTTGAAGGAAAAGCTTACTTTTGTTTAAAAAAAAAATTACAAAATCGAATGCAAGGATCTAATTTTCGTATCTCATAACTTAAATTAAAAGTTCTTCAATCACGATTTGCTGTGAAAGTTTTTATCTTTTTATTAATGAGTTTTGTTTTAGTAATAATCCTAGGGTCCAGCTTCACTTATTTTTATCTATTATTCTATCACCTAGACAAGCATTATTGTTTACTTAATCACATATTCTTTCACAAAGAATTAAAATAATATTGTTCTGTTAAGTTGAAAACATTTTTAACACTAACTTTGGTATACTTTATTCTTCTTACAGGACACACTTCATGGAATAGAAGCTAAAAGCTACGGAAACAAGCGAAGGGAACGATCTAGAACTCCCCGCAGTAGCCGCCACCGCAGGGAACGATCTCGATCAAGAGATTATCGTTCACGGTCGCATTCTAGAGATAGGGACTACGAGAGAGTCCGCGATAAAGATCGTGACAGAGAGAGAGACTACGAAAGATCTTACAGTCGCGAGAGAGACTATGATAGAGGAAGGGACAGGGATAGGGATAGAGACAGGGATCGTGAAAGGGAAAGAGAGAGAGAGCGGGAAAGGTATTACGAGGATCGCTACAGAGAAAGGGAAAGAAGAGAAAGAATTGACGAAAGAGTGGTCGCCCCTGTCAGCAGAGAACGAGTGGACGAGAGAAGTTCACGAGATGAAGTTAGAGATAGAGACAGAGAACGAGAGAGGGAGAGAGACAGAGATCGGGAAAGAGAAAGAGAGGTTAGAACTCGTGACGAGAGAGAGAGCTCAAGTCATAGATCTTCAAGGCATTAAATTAATATTACGTTCTACGTGACATTTGAGAGTATTCGATATATAAGTGTTTGAATCATCATTATATGAAAGCTAAGCATTGTCATGTTTATTTTATTTTAGGTACAAAATCTACATTTAAGTATTTTTTATGTAAACAATGTTATTGTAGATGATTAATTATTTCCTTATTTCTAAGTTTTGTCTATTTCAAGTTACTCTGTACTATTAAATATAAATTAAAAGGATACTGAAAAGCTAAACAAATTTGTAATATTAGATTCTTAAAATTTGTTTGTGTGAATGTATGTTTATATTCTAGTAATACTAGTTTTATGAGAACATTTTGTAAATATGGCTGTAATTAATTTCATTATATTATTAAAATTATTATTATTATTATAATCAATTTAGGTTAATACCGTAGCCTAATTAGGCATATTGTCTTTTTTTCATGGTCAGATAAGTCATTGTTAAATGCAAGAATATTATTATTTTTAACATCGTCATAATCATCATTTGCATATATTATTTCGATTTATAAGTGATATATATTTGTTTTGAATTAAATGAGGAGATTTATAATAAAAGTACTATTTAAATTAAACACTTTAATATACTTTTCATCAAAGAAACTTTTTTTTTTTTTAAATAATCACGAAACTGAAGTTGCTCCATATTATCTTCCGATGATAACTAAATTGTAGAGTACTTATGAAAAATTTCTGACTTACTGGTTCTGTAAATGAACTTGAAAATGATACAATCTTTCTACGTTTATCTCGAATGGACATGCATTTGGAGGTCACATAATATACATTATTTTTTATACCAATATTCCACTGCAAAGTCCAAAAAATAAAAGCCAAATTGAAATCTGAATTTTAAGACAAGACGACACACCAACGAACAACAAGAGTGCTTGAATATGGGGTGAAGTATTAGAATTCCTGATTTTTTTTTCTGTAAGAGATGCGTTATTTCAAAATGATTTTGATATACGCATTAAATTTTTAAAAAAATAAATATATTCCCCTAACATTCAAAAGTTTTTGCTATATATATATATATATATATTTTTTTTTCTTAATGAAGTCTTGATGTACTCTGCCTAGATCATAAGACGTCTGTAAATGACGTTAACCCTTTGTTTGTGTCCGTGATTGCCATTCATGACCAGCAAACCTGTACGGATTCCTTTAACTCCAAAGGATTGCAGAGTTCCTTGTTAGAGGCATTTAGTATCTCCAGAGGGTTTGACTATCCTCTTTACAATATTGGACATATTTTTTCACTAAAACATGAGAAACTTAAGTCTCTTCTAATGTCTTTTGTAGATTAGTAGTAGTTGGGCCGTTATTATTAATTTCTCATATTTTATTAAATGCCTATCGGTCAAAAGTTCGACAGTTGCTATACATTTTCAAACTAAGATGCACTTAATGAACCTCATTTATTCATTTTTAATTTAAATTACTTTTCGGCTCATTTCAAAAGAATTATTTTAATGGAAAATGGATGAAAACTGTTATTTCCCAATTCTAAATGGATTAGGTCTTCAAAATTGAAAAGAAGTTCCGTTCGGCATACTGTATATTGTATTTATCATCGATATACAAGTTTGGAAGTTTATTGCATTCTTTCAAAAAGGAACTGAATTCTGAATCTCTAAATTCTTCATATTTGATAAGAAGATCTTTAGAATCGTTATACAAGAAAGAATATTTAGAGAAAGGAACACCTATGAAATAAAATATTTGCCCCGAGTCCTTATTCAAATTGTTTAGATAAGGATTAATTTCGTACCTTTTTGTTAAATAGTTTGTACGAAACGTGTAGTCTTTGGATAACTTGAGGATATCATTCTGGTGCTCATGCTCGTTATATTTATATTTATAACCTATGAAAAGACCATTGTGGTGCCCTTGTTCATTTGTCATATGTAATCCATAACAAGAAGCTATTAGATACCAAGAATATAAGTCCTCCGCATCTTCCATTAAAAAGAAAATTAAGTATTTTCCTCTTGGGCTTAATTGCTCTACCCAAGGGGTCATAGATTTTAATTTGACTGATTTATATAGGTTGGTTATAAGATTACGATCGTATGCCTGCAATTGTAAGTCTTCAAATTTTAATGTGATTCCAAAGTCGTATAAGAAAGGCCTTTTCCATGCCTCAAACTCGTGGTTGCTCATATGTGTATTAAATCCTATGCCGTAATGCCTTACTCTTCCAACGTCGGGATATATACACTCTCTCTCACCCCTTACCGAATTATATATCCAATAATCATATAAATAAACTGAACTCTCCAAATTCGACATTGGCCATTTTCTAATAATCTCTAGTACCACATCCTTTTTAATAACGAAACCCCAATAAACTTGAGTGGCACCTCTACGTATATAAGCAGCACCACGTGCTTGTTTCAAGTCTGTTACTAAGGTGTGTGCATTTATGCAATAGATAGTAGGGTCGTCTAATAATTTCACCGTTTGATTTATGTATGAAAAGTAATCTGGGGACACTTCGACATCCTCATCAATTATTGTAAAGTATTTAGAATTCGAAAAATAGTTTACGCCTAGTTCAAATACTTTTTTGTAAAAACTAAATAAACTTTTGTTGCCTTCAAATTGATCGTTACTAATGAATACAAATGATATCCCTAAAATATTCAATAATTCGATGACTTTGGTATTCTTCGATCCTAAAACTACAATAATATTTTCCTTCGGACATCCTGATGCCATAAGTATCCGTGATAATGAATATAATAAATAAGAAGGTCTAGAGCCTGCAGTTACTATTACTGTTAATTCAGGAATAAGTACTTCAACATCTAACTTATCCATAGACAAAGAAGTAAAAAGTTTTTTAAAATAATAGGGATCACAAATTTGTCTCACAGCTCCCGTTTCGGAACAAAACTTGACAAGCATCGCCATTTTGGAATTGGTTATGTATGATTTTTGGCTTTTGAATGGAATTGTATTATTCACCAGCGATATTACTCCTGAAGCTATTGCTGTAAAATTACTGCGATAAACCATGTTACTGATAGTTCCCTGTGAAAAAGAAAAAAAAAAAAATTATATATATATAATATATATATATATTATATATTATATATATATATATATTATATATACTATACTATTACTATATATATATATAATATATAATATATATATATAATATATATTTATTATTCATTCTTTTATCTACCTTTTTTTCTCACCCAAGACTGGGGGTAAGGTGCGTACATGCATAGGAAAAGAAAAGCAGAAGTAAGCATGACAAAAGTGAAAAAGAAAGCCCAGCTTACCACCCTCTTTATACCTTAATTAGTAAAAACTAGTCGCAATCAGAAAAAAACATTGGTTTCCGGGACCTTGCGACGGACCCACATGGTAAATCGTCAAACGTAAGGGTTTATCCTTGGCACCAGGTGAGCGCACAACCATACCCACAAAACGCCCGCCATTCTCTCTTTTATTAAGCACCTTTATCTCAGCTCTGCCAAACTCACATTTCTCTCTTAGACACCGTTTACGGACTCAGTCCCACTTTTTCTTCGGTCTTTCATGCAGCCGTCGTTCCAACACACTCGCACTATACATCCGCTTAAACCAACCGACATCACTCAACTTTCCACATGACTAAACCTCTCACATACTTTCATTTATTCTCTTTCATTTACCACCTTTCTTCACACCACACAATCTCTAATACGTTCATTCAATTTTATAATCTTCTCACACCTAGCTGCCTACGATTGTCCATCTGAACACATTGAATTTAAGATCTATACTTCTTATTCGCAGACCATAGTTACTACTATACATTAACACAGGTAACAAACATACCCTCATGCAAGACTCTAGCGCACTCAAGACTTAGTCTTTAAATTCACAACGATTTAATTGCACAAGCCACCATCCTGCCATTCACAACTTTCGCTCACTACACTCCGCATCATCCGTTCCTTCTACATCCAACATATACCCTAAATTTTAAACTCAGACACATTGTTCCAGTCGCTCACCATCTAACATAACTTCACACTGAGGACTGTCCTCACTCACAAACCATACACTTACTCTTATCTACGTTTAACTTTTAAACCCTCTTTTACACACCCTGCAAATCTCTTTACCAATCCTCTTCAAACTCTCTTTAATTTTGCACACAAAACAACATCATCCGCATATAATAGGTAGGGCACCCTCACTAATCTCCATTCTCCATAATTCTAAACCTATTTACTGCCACTCCCATCTCTAATTCTTTTCTAACCCATCCATATAACAAATTAATAACCAAGGAGACATACCACAACCTGCTCACTCCACTATTAATATAAAACCAATCACTTTTGACAACCATTTATTCTTACAAGCAACGCTCAAACATCGTCATACATCTTTTGGATTATATATATATATAATATATATATATATATAGTATATATATTATATTTATATATATATTTATATATATATATATTAATATATATATATTATATATAATATATATAATAGTTCGTGCGCAGGAAGGTTGAGTCAGCCGCTCTCATACGAGAGGACGCTGGTTCAAATCCTCCGCGTAGCAGTTGGGTTTTTATCTACCTGGGGGCAAGAATTAAAATTCGCTGCGAACACGTTGGTGGCTCTGGTTTGGGATAGCCGCTTTAAGTTCGATTTCCTGTGGTCCGCCCGTGTTACCCCCTGCATAGGGATAAACACGTTTAAAGTAGTTTTTTATATATATAATTACTATATATATATATAATATATATATATATATAATATATATATATAATATTATATATATATTAATATATTATATATATATTATATATTATATATATACTCGCCGACTCATGCGCAGAAGGCTGCTGTTCAACTCCTCCGCGTAGCCGTCTGCGTGTTGTATTTCCTTCGGGACAGAAAAATTTTTTTAAAACCCCCCTCCGGGGCCCCCCCCATTTTTTGGGGCCCCCGCCCAAACCAAAAACGTTCACAAAGGGGGGTGTCGCTGGTTTGAGGGTATAGCCGGCTTAAAGTTCGATTTCCCTATAGTACCGCCGTGTTTCCTAAGAAGTCGATTAAGCACGTTAAAAGGTATATATATATATATATATATATATATATTTTATATATTATATATATATATATATATTATATATATATATTATTATATATATATATATTATATATATTATTATTATATATATTATATATATATATATATATATTATATATATATATAATATATATATATATTATTAAATGTCAGTGACTCGGTAGAACACGTCAGTTTGGTGTGAAGGAGGTTGCCCCAATAGCTGGAAAGAATTTGCATCGGACAAATTGGTGGGGGGGTTTTCCCCCTGAATTGGGGTTCCCCCCCCCCCCTCAAAATTCGTCACTGCGGGAGGAGGTAATGGGTAGAGCAAGAAAGTTGAAGAATGATGATGAAGAGACAGGGTGACAGAATGTGATAAAATTGGTAATGGGAGAAAGGAACCAAACATATAGTCACTTTATATTGTCCATGATTGTTTAAGGTATGACCAATTCGAAAACTGGCCAAAATAATCTGCAGGCAGTTTCTTCGAAAGGCGGATGACAAAGGCCCCAACCGTGGCTTGATTCCACGAAACTTGGAACCACGTTGGTCAGATCTAACATTCTTGCCAACGATTTCTGAAACCCCTACGAAGGCTGATGGTAAAGTTTGAGGAAGGAAGGCAGCTCTTTCTAATGCTAAGTGGAATATAACTTGAAATTCGGTGGCGATCAGTGGAAGATAATTTTGCTTCCCCAAATGGGATGGGATCCAACATAAAGCGACTTGTTCTTTCTTGTGTGGTGACAATGGAGGAACCGTTGAATAACCATAACCAGAAGAATTTTTGGATATAGGACCTGGGGAGCCTGTTGAACACCACGAGAGTCAGTAAAACATATTACCATTTGCAATGATGAAAAGAATCCTAAAGTGATTTAAATAGAAACACAGAGCAGGTAATCACCGTAGAACAGATATCGAAGCAAAAGGAAAACTGAAGAAGAAAAAAGATAAATTAGAAATAGTGTCATACAGCGTCTCAAGGTTCTCTCGATCTCTCAATGCATAGGATAAGAGAAAAGATCTTCCCAGCCCTGAGCTCTTATGATATGGCAGGGTTCAGAAATCACTAGATGAGATGCATACTCTGCATCCGAAAAGAAAGTCTCCAGAAAGAGAGGAGCTAGGTCAGAGCTCAGCACTAAAAATGGAGACGCAGAAGATCACCCGCATAAAACAGCAGACAAAAACGAACAAGATACAATGAGTAGAGTCTACGGAAGCAAGCAGCTACGTCAGAGCAAACTACAAGAAACGCACACAATCCAACATACAAGCAAGATGGGAAGAGTAACGAGAGGGAGAGAGAGACCAAAGTGCTGATCAAGAACTAAAATTCTAGAAATCTATAGGTCCAAAGACGACAATGATTCTGCTGTGAATTTGGATGAGCAGGGAGGAGAGAGAGAGAGAGAGAGGAGGATCAGGAAACACAAAGATGACAGCGAGGAGGTAGATCTACAAGTAGCGAGTACGGAGGAAACAGGGAAGAGCAGATCAGGGGTCAGGGAGAAGGCAGAAGGAGCAATCGTCGAGCTGAGAGAGTACTCTTAGATCCCACAGCACGAGAGTCAGAAGTTCAAAGTCCGTGCTCGGGGAGACGACAGGAGGCGATGGACCAGATGAAAAATAGTTAGCCTTTACTAATGCTTCTGTGGTATCGATAAGAGAGAGCTTCTCAGTACGAGAGAGAGCGACAGAGTCAGATACGCAATAAGAAGAAAATTATTCTCTCTCTCCTGTCTCTACGTTCTCTTTTCTTTTTCTTTTTCACTCTTTCATTTTTTTCTCTTCATTTTCTTCAATTTATATTTTTTTTTTTTCTTCTTTATATGTTTTTTTTCTTCGTATCTTCTATTTGTGTGTCTTGTTCCTTCATCTTTATCTGTTAAGCAGCCTTCTTTACTTTTCTTTCTTCTTTCTTTCACATTTATTTTTCTACTTCTTTCTTTCTTATCCTTCTCTTTTTCTTTCTTCTATCTTTTTTTTGTGTATATATATATATATGTGTTGTTTCTTTGTGTGCTTGTCGTTTGTGTTGTGTTGGCTTGTGTGTGGTCTTTTTGACTGGGTGGTGCTTTGCGTGTTCTTGTGTGTGTGCGTTTGTGTCGTGTGGTCTCCTTCTTTCATTTCTCTTTTCTTTTTATTTCGTGCTGGTTCAACGATTACTTGACTTGTATTGATAACCTGTTCACCTTAAATATATCCTTCTCATCTCTTTTTCTCTTATTCCTTTGTCACTTCACACCTCTTACACCAGCAATGCGTTTATGTTCTGGTCGTTCTATTCTCTCCAATCGGTTCTTCTCTCAATGTTCACAACATCTCTCTCCTCTCTTCTCTCTCGATCTCTCTCTATCTCTTACAGTCTCTTACTCTACATCTTCTCTATTCTCTCTTATCAACTCTTAAAGTCCATTATCTCTTCGTATCCTC
Organism: Trachelipus rathkii; assembly: GCA_015478945.1. Taxonomy (NCBI): domain Eukaryota; kingdom Metazoa; phylum Arthropoda; class Malacostraca; order Isopoda; family Trachelipodidae; genus Trachelipus; species Trachelipus rathkii. The sequence continues at coordinate 8,803 of JABUQX010051407.1, read as the reverse complement.
ACATCATTCATCTTTAGCAGAACAGTCGCTTCTATTGGTTTGGATCCTCTCCATTGGGGAAGCAAAACATCATTATCTTCCACACTGATTCTCTCTCGTGCCTCATCACATCTTCTCTCAGCAAGTCCTCGCATGCCGAAACCTCACCACACTTCTCAACCACGCTCAATGAATTCTACTACCTCTTCTTCTCCATCTATTTAAGTTCTTACACTCTACTCTCAACTCTCTCGCCTTTATATTGAAATTCTCTCTTTCTCTCCTTCCACTCTCGTTCATCGTCCTCTACTTCTACGATACAGTCATGTCTGCTGCTCTTTCCTCTCTCTTCTCTCATACATCTCTCTTCTTACCTCTCTCTTCTCACTCTCATCGTCTTCTGCTACTGGCGTCTCTCTACGTATCGTTAGGTCTACATGCTAATCATCGTTAGAAACTTCTTGTGACTATACACCTCGTGGTTCAGCACAAAAGTTACGTAATTCCGCTGGTTTTGAATGTTGGAAAACTCATTTCACATCAGATCGCAGGTTTGTTGTTTTTTTTGGTGGATTATCTAATATTATTATTCTGCCTTATTTATTATTTTCGAATAATTTATACTATCATATATATACATGTATTTTTTATATTTTTAGTGGCATCATAGATATTATTATTTTTTTATAACGAAATTGTGATAGTAAGTCTTACTAATTCTATTATAAAGAAATATTACAAGCGTGTCAATTCACTCACAATTTTTCTAAAGAGTATCATTTGACGTGACTTCATAGATTTGGATTTTTTTACGCTCTTCCTTTCCAGCAATACACAACTATGAACCCAATATCAGCTTATCTGAATTTGTGTATCATACCTTCTCGATAACATACTTCTGTCGTCTCTTGCCATTCCACGATCATGCATCAGGAGACGAGAACTTCATATGACTTCATATGTGAACATATCTCGAATAAACACAAACTTAAATGTTTATCTTAATATATTAACACTGTCTGAATTACATCAATAAGAGAGTTTTCTTATTGAACTAACGTTATCATCAATCAGATCCTTAACATAATATATAAAGTACCGAGATTACAATATAGAGAGATTTCTTCATTCGAGGGCTAACTATTATGAGAATGTTTGAACCAAAACTCTTCAACTTCACAATTATCTTGATGATTGTCTTGTCTAAATGTTGATAATTGGCTTGCTGCCTATTGTTAATGATTACAATTAGATCACGACTTGAGACCAGATCTTCAAATATTAATATATTAATCAAAGATAATTTCCGTTTGGTATGTATAGAATGTACAATAATTATCGAATTGTATTATACGAGATTGGTTTATTGCTCGAGTTTACCTTATAGTATTCGTTCTTTCAAAGTGTATCAGATAAGTATTATTAACTGGTATCACTATTATCTAATGTTTATGTGAGGCGAGTTTGAGTAGAATTATATAGTAGTATACTTATAATTACTCCCGTATGTAAGTTAAGGACATTACCATGACCATCTTTATTAAGATTAAATTGGTATACTTAACATGATTCACATTCTCCATTAGTCCCACTAGCTCTTTTCAGAAAAACATAGACAGATGAGAGTTTTCAATGGTTCTTAGTAAAGTACATTTAAGTTTTATTTTCTTTAGTGTGATTAGAATTATTGGACTTAGTATGTGATTACTTAGATATAATTAATTTCTTTCTTTTAAGTAAAAATGAAATTTATTTAATCATATAATAAATATATTATATCGTTTTAGCGATCTAAATAAAGTAATGATACAAAGCTGTTCTCTATTATATACTATTATACTCTGATCTATCCTTTTTAACTGTGTCGTTCGTCATTACCTCCATTTCGGTCATTATATCTTAGTATAAGAGACGGCATTCAACATCTTTTAGAAAGTGTATGACTTTTATAGGATATTGCTGAGCACCTTATTGGGTTAAGGGCCGGCTCGAAAGTTATTATTATAAGACATTACCTAGGTTTGACATATCTACTGAGATAGCTATGCGCGTGTTCAGAAGCACGATTTTCCGCTCACCGATAGTCATAAAATTTCGCGGTAAGTCTCTCTGTTGCACCGTAAGAAGGTATTTTTAAAACAATGTACGGAGACTGGACTTTAGTAAGTCACGAGGGGGTAGAGAATTGTGTGAACTGAAAATTAGTACTCAAGCTAGGTCCTTTCGCATTAGAGTCGTGCGCGAGTATTAGTAAGTATTTTGAGACGTAATATATACTTGTGATTGAGTGAAGGTACTCACCACTTGGTATTCAAAAGATAGGATATATACTATGACAATAGGGGCATGGCGTGGTTCCCTTTAAAAATAAAATGGAATAGAATTATTCAACTTCAATGGCAAAAAGATTTAAAAATTATAGTACGCGATTTTAAAACTTTTTTTTAGGTAACATTATCCTACTAAACAGACAATGATTACGAATATTTTCACGAATGTTTATCAAAAGTTTCTAAGATGTTATCTAACCTCACCTTATATACGCTGTATAGTCATTTTGTATCGCGGCATATGCGAATGTGGTGGTAATAAGACGTTGTGGGGGTATATCTCTAGTACATTTGTAATTACTGTTTTTTTACAATATAGTGCGGATCACTATGCCTAGGAAAACACAGATGCACGCAGACTACGCGATTAGGTGGTGCTTCATAGGCGAGTTAAGTGTCTATGACAGCACACCAGGTACGCATGGTAAAAACACAATCCAGCCTTACATGATATGGCTGTGGTGTATAGTGCACTTCATCGAGAATATACACAGAACAGTGATAGTTCAATGGATGTAGTGACGAGTATCGTGGTAGAAAGCATTTTTTTTAAAAACATACGATTCTTTTGCTGGGGCCCAGGTTGGTGATGATAATTGATAGGTTGTAAGATTCTGTTCCAATATTATCCCTAATTGTTACCTTCACACAGGTATAATTTGTGAATTAGCTTTATCAACATCCTTAAAAGAATAAAAATAATTTTACTTCATATTTTTAAAATTTTCAAGCTCTAATTTAAGTATAAAACTTTTACTTCAGAATTTATATAACCATATTCTGCCTGCATGCACTGCACAGCACCAGGAGATAATTTATTTAATATAAATGTGGTACATTAAGTCGTAGTAAGTTACAGTTTCACGCGCATGGTTATTATGATTTAGGGTATCTTAAAGGGGAGATTCTCTGAATTATATTGTGAATTTATCAGAAAAGTTACATATAAGTGGCCGATTGTTGTAAGACCCGATTCTTTCGAATTTTTAATTTAATATATATTGTCTGTAATTTTGGCGAGATAAATCATTAATTGAATATTAATATTAATATTTATTGAATAATATTATTATTATTATTATTATTATTATTATTATTATATTGGGAGTTATTTAAAGGTTTAATTAATTATTATTATAATTTTTATGTGTTGGTTTGAAAAAAGTTGCTTTGAGTGTTATTTTTAAGTTTATTTTTATTATTTTACAGGGAGAATGCACCAGTATTATTATTATGTAATGTTTTGAAGAAGCGAAGTCTAACCAACTATGGGGATGTGCCGTCTCTCCAAGTGCCCAAAACACTGCCCTTCCAAATTATCAACGTGTTCCAAAGACAAGCAAACCACTCGCCGAGAAAGTTTGTGATGCTCTGTCATTTTGGGGTTTACATTTCAGGCTATTTGGAATTCTTAAACACACTCCTTGCTAATATTAATCCATTTTGAAGATTAAGAAAGAGAGCTCATGAATCATATGTGGGTTATCTGCCTCCACCTCCATATACATATCGATTGCATGAATTCGAATCCATTTCATAAAATTTAAGTAAAAAACCATAAAGTCAAATTGAAACTATAGTAATAAAGCAGCTTCACACCCTTAAAAATGTTTAGAAAAAAAAAAGTTTAAATCTATGTAAACTAACTAAACTCAACATAACCTTTACATAACGTATATCATAATGTAATTTAGCGCTCAATGTTGATTATCAGCTTCCAGTTAAAGCGTAAGCCAATTTTCTTTTAAAATCTTACTAGGCATTTCACAAATACGGCTTACGTTAAAGTTTAAACTTTTTTTTCTAATTAGTTAGTTATTGAAACAATAGAAAGTTAAATATATTACTTTTTTTGTCGTTGGACTTTTAAAGTAATGAACTTTAATTTTTTTAGAAATTATTTTACTTTTTTTTTTTTTGTAAAATAAAACACAAAAAAGAAGAATTGGCAAATCTTAGATACGTACTTTTTTCATTTCTGACTAATTTTCATACAATTTTGATTAATTAATAGGTAAGTATTGTGTGAGGCTTTGATATTTGGCGATAGAATTTTCTTTGTAAAGAAAGGATTTCTTTTTATACTTATTTTGCCTTCATAACTTTTTTATAATAACTAATATAATAATAATATCAATAATAATAATAATAATATAATAATAATATAATAATAATAATTATAATTATAATTATTTATAATTATAAATTTATAATTTAATTATTATAATTATATTATAATTTATAATTATAACTATATTTAAATTATAATTATAATTATAATTATTTCTTTTTCTGTTTTTTTAAGCAATATTATTTAGTCAATTAACTATGCAGTAAGTTGTGGTTGAGGTTCAAGGAAGCATTATTTTCCATTAGGGGGCTCGAGCCGATGGGCTGGAAACAGAAGGGGGGGACGAATTCCCCCGTCGTCAACCTAGAACGAGAGACCCGACTCTGATGTCATGCGGTCTACTTCTAGGAGTATCGTTAGTTTTAAACACTCATGAAACGATGTCAATAAAACATGTAAGAATATTATATACGTAATTATCCGAAAATATTCCATTTTTTTGAAAAAATATTTAATTATAAAACAGCGATGGTACCTTTATGATTCGCAACCGCACAACAAAAAAAGAATGATGTAAAACGTTGGTACTTCCGTATTTTATTATGCAAGCAAGAACTGTCATTTACAAGCTTTTTTTTCCATTTAAAATTCAATTTAATTTATTTTATATTTTTTCTCCGTGAAGTTTAAAAACGTATCAAATATCTAAATTTTCATGGATATTGAAAATCTTTAATATAAAGATTTAATGTAATCAAATTTATTTTCTAATAGTCTCTCTTAAACTGTATCAGTTATATGTTTCAAAATTAAACTGTACGTGAAAACAGATAATAATAATTAGTTTTTTGGCAGTACGTTCAATGTTTTTGTGGTATGAGCTTCTTCTTTGTCTAAAATATATACTTTTTTTTTAAAAGCCATTATCCATATCTAAAATACTAACACATCTACGGGAAAAGGCAATACATTGCTGAATGCTGGTCCAATTTTAGTGCGGGAAATGTCAAAAAAAAAAAAAAAAAAAATCTCAAAACTACAAATAGCTACAGGAAAAGGGAATACATTGTTAATTCATGAGTAAAATTTTAACATAGGAACAATGTAAAAAAAAAAATAAAATAAACAGAATTATTGTTAATTAATTATAGCAATATGAGTGAAGGCCTATTTAGAAGACCTTTTTATACCATTATCACACCGATACCCTTCAAAATATAAATAGAATACATTTCTATATTTGATTCTTTAATTTTTTTAACTAAAGATACCCAAGGGTATGCCGCACCGATGGCAGGAGTCGGGGTTCTCGCCTTCGCGTGAGACGTAAACTACGGGGTGGAACTACATAATCACCCAACACCTCCGGGGAGGGGACTCCGGAACCCCTCGTCTTTGCTATTATTTGCTGATACGCGGACAGGTTCAGCAGCGCCTCTCCTACGAGGGTTAATCAGGAACAACGTCCCCCTCCCTATCTCAAAACACACCCGTCAGGCTCGGGAACGATTACTCCTATTGGAGATGTAATCGTATCTTCAAATAATCATAATGTATAATATATATATATATTATATATATATATATATATATATATATATATCATATCAGAGTAATATTATATAATATATATATATAATATATATTAGCAACATGCAAACACCTACTTCACCATCTATGGCCTTCTTCTAATTCTAATTAAAAATAGCAATTTTAATTTATTTTCTATTTTTTTATTTTTTATTTTTTTCCAATTTCCCCACTAAAATGTTGCCAGGATTCCAAAAATGCTATTCCTTTTCGCTGTACTTATTGTAGTTTTTTGAGATACGAGTTGTGGCTTTAAAGGCTTTGCCTTCTTTATAATTATACATTATAATTATTATTATAGTTATATAATTATCTATTATTATTATTATTATTATTATTATTATTATTTTAATTATTTTATCTAATTATTATTATATTATATCGAACACCCTTAAACAGAAGTATAACAAAATGTAATTAAATAAACTCTTATTAGGACTAATAGAAGCTAGGGTTGACAACCTTATATATGGTCTTTTCTTCGTTCTAAACCTTTTCCTTTTCGCGAACCATAAAAGTGCTTGCGAGATTTAAAAACTATTTTCTTTTCTTTGTTTCTCAACAATATTATGATATTACAATTACCTACAAAAATTAGTGGTTGGCGAAATCACAAAGACCAAAGCGATTTTTAAATAATTATTTAAAATATTTCGAAATTCAACTTTTGAATCATGTCCGTTACAACTTAATAATATTTAAAAGATAAACGACATCCAAAGTAAGTTGTAATAGTTTTTAAAGGAAATACTGTGTTATAATATTAATCAATTGTAGCTTGTAATTTTAATTAGAAAAATGTAATTGAAAAAGAAATTAATATAAGATTATGTAAAATATAATAGGTCCTAATATTTTAATCATACTATATATATAGTTATATAATATATATATCTATATATATATATAATATATATATATATATAATATTATAATATATGAATATATATATATATATTATATTATTATATAATCAATAAAATAAAATATACAAAAAAATACTATATATAAATATATATATATATATATATAATATATATATATTAATATAATATATAATATAATATATTTATATATATATTAATCAAGAGACATTTTATTTTATATAAAGTTTTTTAGTAGTATAGTATAAGGCCTTGAAAAATTTAATATTCAATAATCTTGTTCAGTACTTTTAAGAAAGTATTTACATGGTCTTCATATGCATAGTTTTGACACTGACAAAAGAACTGACTTATCACGATCCTTATAATTTATCTGGATCTTTCGGACGTTGTTATTTGAAAATAACAAATAAACAAATACACAAATAACAACGTCCGAAGAGGATCCAGATAAATAAGCATCGAACATTTACGTTCAGTTACAATCGTATCACCACCATGTAAGTTCTTTTAGAAGTAATTTTAAAGATTTATTGATATTACTTCAATTATACTATAACTACTATAAATATATACATAAAATAACTACTATACTATATTATACTATATATTATATATATATTAATAACTCATTATTAACCTAACCTATAATATAAATAATAAAATAATATATAACCAGTAATTATATATCATAAAGATACAATAGGACAAGTATAGCCTCAGAAAAGCCGAATATCGATCAATAAAACTATATATATAATATCATAAATAAACTTTTTAAAAATAAATTTGTTATAATATTTAATGTCTCTTTAATTTCAAGCTAGTTGGAACGATTTAAGCATATCTAGCAACATTTTAGTACGTTTTATGTTCAGAAATTTCCGCGTCTTTTTTTGTTTTAAAAAAAAAACAATCCAGAGTGAATTAATAATGAACATAAAAGTAAATTACATTTTATATAGCTACATTAAGTAAAGGTTATGCTTTTAATATTTTTAGAGGTGTGAAGCTGCTTTAGTACTAAAGTTTCAATTTGATTTTAAGCATTTTCACTTCAATTTTATGAATGTGTTCGAATTCATACAATCGATATGTATATGGAGGTGGAAGCGGATAATCAACATGATCCGTAATTTATTTTTACATTTATAATTTTTTTCACTTTGCATTGTTAATAAAAAAAAACACGCATTGGGCACCAAGAGCACTTCGTACACTTTATTCGATTACGTAGATTATAAAAAAAAATTGAACTGACCTTAACTGGAGGCAGATAACCCACATGAGCCGAACTCACCTAAGAGTATAGTCCACACGAAATGTTATAAAATAAACATTTTAAATTAAATATAGTTCAATTAAAGCATGCAGTGTATATATATAAATCACTTCGTACCTTTTCATAAATTTTAGAATCAAGGATTACAGTTTCAAAGATTGTCCTTCCTCCTTTCACAAATGACCATATCCACCTCTCGTTATAGCGCAAAAAGGGAGTGAAAATGGAACCATAATCGCATAACATGACTTTGGCATCCCTTAGACCTAGAATACCCCTTTCATTGGCTGTTAAAGTAATGATATGACCAAGCTCAGTTTCACGTAGAAAGAATACAAGGTCCGCCCATGCTGTGTAGATTTCGTGGGTATTGAATTCGCGTTCAAAAATAACCCTGAAATGTTCAATCATATTTTAAGTTTAAATTTACTTATCTCCATTTGGAAGAACTGAAAATTTACAGGTATAGTATGGCCAGCTCGTAACTTACGCGGGAACTACATTCCAAAAGGACATCATGAAGTTATTAAGAGTTAAAAATGCGACTTTATTATAGTCATAAATATTAAAGTCGTGAAATTTTAAAAAATACATTGCACTCTTGTAGGGGAAAAATGAGGACATTTTGTCTTAACTTGACCTTTAGATTTGTGAAGTGTTGTAATTG
>JABUQX010051406.1:25000-55956 GCA_015478945.1 Trachelipus rathkii | reverse complement strand
TAAAAGAGGAGATGTCTATTGATACATAGTATATGAAATAAGATCTGCGATTGAAAAGGTTTGCTGTATAAGACTATTTATGTATACTTTTCGAGTAGCTTGTTATCGATTAACACCTTGAATAGCTTGGCAGACGCTTGACTGATTTAATAATTATTCGACTTTCCTTTGCTCTTACATTAAGATTAAACAGGATTCTTTTGATTTTTTATTACTGAGTAATTTTTTTTTTGTAGGTTTAGGGAGAGTCTGTTTGCTACCTACCCATGTTATAATGTTTTTCAATTCATTGTTTATTTTACAGTTAAGTGTGTCTGTGTGTGATTGCAGTGTCGTCAGCATATTGAGAGTGTATTAAATTGTGACAATTTTGAAAGTCATTTGTATATATACTATAATATTATATATATATATTATTAATATATATTTTTATTATATTATATTATATATTATGATGTTTTCATATATAATAATATATATATATATAGTATATATATATATATATATATATATATATATTAAAGAATGAGCGGCCCCAAAATAAAACCCTGAGGGACACCTTGGGAAATTGAAGCGTGTGAAGATGATGTGTCTCCTAAACGAACGTATTGTGTCAGGTCAAAAAAGTATGACTGAAACGCAATTTTAGTAAACCATTAGTGATACCAAGTCTTTCTAATTTGGTTAGGAGTAGGTTATGTGGAACCACATCGAATGATTTCGAGAAAACTAATAGTAAAAGTACACATGTTTGTTTTTCGTTTAGTGCTTTGTATAACTTTTCAGTAAGGAGATATGAACATCTTCTATGTTGCGGTTTTTGGTAAAGCCAAATTGAATTTGTGAGAGAAGCCCATTTTCATGCAAATAATTAGTAAGCTGTTTGTGAATTAATTTTTCAAGAATTTTACCAGTTGTATACATAATTGAGATAGGTGAGATTTCATTTTTAGCAGTATTTGTCAGCAGTTTTGGGAACAGGGGTGACTTTTGCAATTTTTAATTCAGTTGGATAATTATTTAATTCAATTGAGTTGTTATAGAGAGTGACTAATGTAGGTGAGATTTCATTTTTTGCAGTATTTGTAGATCCAATTTGCGACACTCTGAAAGTCAGAGCTTTTATTCTTCAGACCATTTATAACACATTCAGTGGAAGATGTTGAAATTCTTTCGAGCGAAAAGCTCAAAGCTCTGCCCATCGTGTGGTCTTAAATAGTCAGCAAAGAAAACTTATGTCTCTAGAATTTCAGCTGCTAATGTTGCCCCTACGGTAGTAAAGTAGGAATTCAATTCATTACTATGTGTTGCTAGTTTGTAACTATTCCATCATCTACTCTTCTTTTATTTCAGTTTGTTTATTTTTGTGACGGTTCAAAGTATCTTTTATGCCCCATTGCGAACGTGGGTTGGTTTGAGGCTGACTTCCTTATTAGTTTTTTAAGTGTTGAAGAGTATTCTATGCAGAAATGCATCCGTATAGTGCCTATCCTAGCACTTTTATATATGGCTTGTGCTTCTGTCTAATTGAGGTTAACAATGCTTTTTTGTCAACTAATTCGTTGTTCTTTTTTTCGGTGATTGTTTGGTATTTTATGGAAATATTTTTATCATTCGTATCATACAGAATGGAACTGATATTTTTGAACTTTTCATCTATTGAAAGATTAATTATCATTGTGAACAAAAGAAAAGTCTGTATTTCTTATTTGGGGTAGAAATGTCTGTTTACGGTCTTCTGATATATACCTATATTTTACCTTCTTTCGCACTATGGGAACCAGTCGAAGATTTAAATGTTAGAGTGCATGGATGGGTAGTGGTCAGAAATATCAGTGCATAATAATGTAAAGGATTTTGTTACTTATGTCACGATTATTTGACCACATGTGGTCGATTGTAGTAGAGCTATTGTGTTCATTTGGCCTTGTTATGTAGTTTAAGTAACCATTTGACATCACAGTGTTAATTAGCAACTTTTTTTCACAAGAGTTAGTATTATTTCTAGACATGCCGATATTAAAGTTACCAGCTATTACCGAAATTCGACTTTTCAGTGGAGAACTGCATAAATCGTCAAGCTTTCGTGTATAAAGTGTAATCTACTCCAGTGTGGTGGTCTGTATACACCTAATAAGTTTATTGTTTTAGATCCCATTCTAAAAGTTACAACAAGCGCCTCAACGTCAGAGTTAATGACAGAATTTTTTTTTCTTTTTAAGTTCTTTTTAATAAGTTTTGACTTGAGCATATCATAGTCTGAAAGCACATACAAATCTTTATTATAGTCTTTTAGAAAGGTCTCTGTGAGGGCAGGGCAATACTAGAATATCTAGCACTAAGGGAAGAGAGCAGGTTCGATTGGTCATCATAGTGATTGGGGAAGCTCCTTATATCTGTACATATAAATTTCAGGCACTCACGGCCTTTAAGTTTAGCTTACTTCGTAGAAGAGGAGGATTTACCTCAATGTTCTGGTTATTAAGAAAATTGTCTACGTCGTCCATGGGAATTGAGGAAAGAGGAATCAAAAAGAGTCAAACGAACAAGAGGGTGAAACTAACTGCACGATGGAGGATCAGTGCTTGGGTAATAAATCCTAGTGTTTATAGAGCTAGAAGTGAGTTATGAACTAACACAAAGAACAGAGTTGTCTGTCCAGTGGATGGCGTAGTGTAATCGAGCAGAAACGCTTCATTGCAATATCAATAGGAATTGCCAGCACCAATATCAATATAACTACAATCTCAAGAAACATCATAATTATTATTATTATTATTATTATTATTATTATTATTAATTTTCTAGTCATTGGTTTTACTTTTATTGTCGATTTCACTATTATTAGCATAAATATTAGCCTTAGCTATTCTTACTATTATTATGATTAGGAAAATAGACTAGCTTAGAATTAAGATTATATTATATTATATAAACTATTATAATTAATGATTTTTCTACTTAAATGTGAAATTCAGCATGTAACAAGGTATAATGCTTCACTGGCTCAAATGACGAAAACGTCCCTCAGAAGCCCATTTCTTGTCAATGTATTTTTATATTAAATTGCTATTTTTTAATGATAAGTGTAATATTTAATATTAACTAAAATTTTATTATTATTATTATTATTATTATTATTATTATTATTCTTATTCTTATTCTTCTTCTTCTTATTATTATTATTATTATATTATTATTTATTTATTTATTTATTTATTTATTATTAATTATTTATTTATTTCATTTTTCAAAGTTAATTATTATTATTATTATTATTATTATTATTATTATTATTATTATTATTATTATTATTATTATTATTATTATTATTATTTATTTATTTTATTTCTCTTCAAAGTTAATTATTATTATTATTATTATTATTATTATTATTATTATTATTATTATTAGCTGTAGTAGTAGTAGTAGTAGTAGTAGTGGGAGTAGTAGTTATAGTTGTAGCTGAGTGACTGCTGATGTTATTATTTCTAATAATGGTTTTATGATATTTCATCAAATAAATAATTAATTAGATATTTTTAGCGCTTCCGTCACTCTACTACATAACCTCAGAACGTACCATTTACCCACCATGGTTTGTGCCTTCTCCTTTCACACACTTTATTATATGCTTTCACCAGAATCCGGTAATAATTTTTTATTTTTTTTCATTTCTTGCTTTGGTTTCATTTTTAATATTTTTTTATTCATTAGTTCATTAATTCTCTAATATTTTATTTAAATTTAATTTTTGATGAAATCCAGAAAAGAATTTGAAAAAAGTTCTATATAATAAAAAGCGGAAATAACGTCCACAATTTTCTGTCTTTATATTTATCATATCTACACACACACACACACATATATATCATATATATATATATATATATATTATATATATATATATTACTATATATATATATATATATTATATATATATATATAATATATATATATATATATATATATATATATATATATATATATATATATATATATATGTGTGTGTGTGTGTATGTATGTATGTATGTGTGTGCTTGTCTGTTTGTTTAACTTTCTCTTCGTTGATAAAAGCCTTGATATCGCAAAGTATAATCAAACACTGAAATTGGCTGAATGAAACATGGTTTCGATATAATTAAGATATTGTATTACATTGGCGTCTTAAGAAGAAGAAGACCTGGGATTGAAATACATCTTCTCTATATTGATCTTGTGTAATTTATAGAGCGAAGATTTCCTTAAAACATTCGATATTTTATTCTGATACTTTAAAAAAAATAGATATATTATTTTTAAACTTTTTGAATATCTTTTTCTTTTTTTTATGTCTAAATTTAAGTTAGCTTGCTAAGATTTCTACTTGGGTAGAATATCTGAAATTATATATAGAGAGTCGCAAGACAAGGGTCTAGGCCTTAGGGTTTGACCCCTCGTTTGGATAATAGGTCATAATTACCTAGAACAGTTTCCCCTCCAAGAATGAGGCAATGCCTATGAGGTGCGATTTTTTTTTTTTTTAAATATATTATCGTTTAATATTTATTATATTTTTATAGGTAAAGCTCGTACCTCAAGGGCATTTTCCTATTCTAGATCTTTCTAGTAAGTTGCTTACTAGGTTCTGTATGAAGGAGCGAACCATGAACTTTTACCACACTAATCGTTCTTTCTACTGTTTGAGCCACACTTCTGGTATAACAATAAATACACCATCATTTTACCTATCAGTCTAAAAACTACTAAATTTACTTATTTCCAAGAGTTTATGACAATGATCATCGTTCAACTATCCTAAAAGATTATCGTAACATTTAACTCTCATATAATTGTTCATTTTTTAATATTTTTAAGTTTAAAGGAATAATTTCCATTTTATTTGTATCTTTTTTTGGGGGGGTAAATCAGTTAAATTTTTTTTTCGATTTTTGAGAATTTTTTTTTGAAATTATTCTTTGATAGAAGGATGGTCAATATCTTCGCTTTAACAGACCATTTGGAATGAATATTTAGAATAGAACATATACTGTTACAGGCATCAGGTTAAAGTGACTGTTTCGGGCATCAGGTTAAAGTTCCAATTTTTCCAATTCCATAATTTTAATCTTTTGGACAATCCATAAAGTTTAAGGGTACGCTTGAAATTCTTTTTTTTTTTATTTGCCACACTGTGCATGTGGCAAGTTGGCGTGGGAAATGAATTAATAGTTTGAGGAAAATAATTTAAGAAGTTTACTCTCATGAAAAAAAATTTTTTTTTTTCTTGAATGTTTTCTAAATAATTTAACAAATATATAATATTTGTTATCCTAATCTAAAGTTCAATAACTAATTTTTTAAATTACATATATGTTCGTATTTCCCTTAAAACCTTCTCTTCCTATTCTTCAAATAATATTGATTTTCCGATCTATAAATTAGATATTCACTGGCTATGATCAAAGAGAGAGTATTACGTGAAGATATGATCTCTCACAAAGAAATATTATTATTATTATTATTATTATTATTATTATTATTATTATTATTATTATTATTATTATTATTATTATTATGTTAATACCAGTTTGTATAAGCATTTGTTTCCAAAATAACCTCGTTATAAATTAGCTTCAGTAAAACTTTTAATGCCTTGTATAAATCCTTTGGAGAGAGAGAGAGAGAGAGAGAGAGAGAGAGAGAGAGAGAGAGAGAGAAAGAAGAAAGAGAGAGAGAGAAGAGAGAGAGAGAGAGAGAGAGAGAGAGATGAGAGAGAGAGAGAGAGAGAGAGGAAGAGAGAGAGAGACGAGAAGAGAGAGAGAGAGAGAGAGAGAGAAGAGAGAGCGAGAGAGAGAAGAGAGAGAGAGAGAGGAGAGGGAGAGAGAGAGTAGCAGAGAGAGAGAGAGAGAGAGGAGAGAGAGAGGAGAGGAGAGAGAGAGAGAGGAGAGAGAAGAAGAGAAGAGGAGAGAGGAGAGAGAGATGAGAGAGAGAGAGAGAGAGAGAGGGAGAGAATGGTGAAATTAGTAGTAGCCGTAATGACTCTTCTTAGTCTTTTAAATTGTAAATTGGTGTTGCAATAAACAAGTTCCGCTCTCCTCGCCTTGAAGTCACACGAGAGAGACGCTCGACCAACAGATCATGATAATTACAAACTAGAATTTACAAGTAAACGGCTATGTTTAATTTCTTGCAATTTTCTATGTAATAAGAGAAAATAAATCATGAAATTTTGCCATTATGCTGCTGATTGAATATAGTAATTGAATGATTACATATATTACAATTAGTATATAGTAATATATTGTATATATTATATATTTATTTATTATTATATAATATATTATATAAGAAGTATTATAGGTTGGTAGCAGGTACGTTTATTGGAAACTAGGTGTGGCGAAGATTTAGCTGTATAGTATATAGCTTCGTCCAGCAGGTTAGTTACGGTATAGTAAGCGCCGGGGTGATGGGGTAATATAGTGGATGTAAATATATATAAGTAGTAGGTATGATGAACCCCAATGAATGGGCGGTGTCAGCGATACTGTGCAAAGCACGCAAGCCATGTGTCAAAAGGGTATGACAGTGGTTGAAGTGAAAGCAAGAAATGTTAACATTTGACTTATCAATAGTTTGGGGCACCGCGACTTTAAGCTTAGAGTAAACATATGTAGATCTGTACAATCAAACTTGTGATCACTATTATTAGTTATTATTATTATTATATATTAGTTATATTATTATTAATTATTAATTATTATTAATTATTATGAATTAATTATCAGGATTAATTAATTAAGTGTATTATATTAATTATTATTATTAATTATTTATTATTTTATTCATTATTATTATTATTATTATTTAATTAATTATTATTATTATTATATTATGTATTATATTTTAGAATTTAGATCCGCGTCAATTTGTAACATACCTTTTCTGCAAGTTCTTAGTCTATTTCTTTAAATAATGTCCCTTTTATTTTTCAAGAAGAAAATTTAATTAAGGCCTATTCTAGAATAAAAAGAAATTAAACCTGTATATTGTATCAATTAGTTTCGCCTGTATATCTGTCAGGCATGTCACGGTTTAACTAACTATTTATTAAATGCAGTTTACAATAATAATTCAAATCTAAAAAATCTAAAAATTTATTTACATTAATTTTAGAAGTTTTAAAAAAATAATTTCGATGAAAAACAAAAAAAGCTTACATAATTTGCAAAGTACAGCTAATTATGAGAATGGATACTAGGTGTAAGTCAGTACCAGCAAAAACTCACTCAAATATTCAAAAAAACATTCAAGCATTCATTCATTTCATTAAATTTCACATTGTCTAGGATAAGTTTTTTAATAAAAAGAGATTCTGCTATACGAAAATAATTGAAATTGCCAACTTGAAATAAGATTTTTAAAAAACTAGCAATTTCAACTGTAGGAGGTATGTTTTCCATCATGTAATGCTCCCATATTTTACTGGGTCTATATACCTGTGTGTATTATTCTTGTTTTATTCTATTATTATTATTATTTATTATTATTATTATTATTTATTATTGAATTAATTATTATTATTATTATTATATTGTTGATCGCTGCCCATATTTTTAACCTGGTTCTATCTATACCTGTGTTGTATTAATTGTTATTATTGGATTATTATTATTATTATTATTATTATTATTATTATTATTATTATTATTATTATTATTATTATTATTATTATTATTATTATTACTAAGAAGGTAAAACAAATTTGAAAAGTTTTATAACTTTGTTTGTGCTTCCATGAAAATTTGGGCTCTTCGATCCTCTCTAATAACTCCCTCCTGAGGTCAAAGTAGATAACAAGAAGATAGATAGATAGATAGAGATAGATAGATAGAGTAAATAGATATATAAAGATAAATAGGAAAGAATAAGGTTAAGATAGGTGATCTAGGTAGACAACGAACCGGACAGATAAAGATAGATAGTAGATAGAGAGAGAGAGAGGTAGAGAGAGAGAGAGAGAGAGAGAGAGCAGAGAGAGAGAGAGAGAGAGAGAGAGAGAGAGAGAGAGAGAGAGAGAGAGAGAGAGAGAGAGAGAGAGAGAAATGTGGAGAAAAATTCTAAAATTTATTGACTTTTATGAAGAAAACTTAAAACAATGTTTTTCTTTTTGAAAAAAGTTTTCGGATTGCTTTCGATTTTTGTCGTTTCGGTGATTTATGGAGGAAGAAAAAAAAATGGCGGGGAAAATTGGTGGAAATGGCGGGAAATCGGTGGAAATATATGGATATGAGGAAAGAGGAAAGTAATTAGTTGGTCGCTTGTTTATCTTTGAGTTCAAGCTTTTACTAATTTTAAAAGGATCTTTAAAAATGTTGATAATTAATTTTTCCACTTTTAAAGAGAATTTATTTATTTAAATAAACCACATTCAAACATTTTTAAATTTTTTTTTGGGTTTTTGAAAAGTCTCTATATGAGATATTCCAAAATAAATTAAAATGAACATGCTCGAAAAAGATATTACTTTTCACTTTCTTATTTATTTGATATCTTTAAAATTTTAAAATTTCATTTCAAGATATTAAAATCTTTTAATACGGACAATTTATTTACGTTTTGAACTACAGTCGTTTTTTGAAAGCTTCAAAGAAAATTTTGCTCCTTAATTTTTTATGATGTAAAGGGGTTGGCAAACTTGAGTAACAAGCATGGCCGTTAATAGGAAGGAACAGACAGGCGGTTAAAAGATGCGAGAAAAATTAAGGAGGAAAATGTAATTAGGATTATACAGATTGTTAATATGAGTGAATGATCATAGCAGTCAAATCTGGGGTTTCAGAGTTCCACAGAGAAAGGATGATAATGTATAGAATGATGAACTATAGTGGATAAAGCTCCCGGTCATTGTTACTCAGCGACGCGGAGTCCAATGTTCGAATCCCGCTGATGGAGAGTAAAATCTCCTTTGACTCATTCATTTAAAATGGGCCTCATCAATGAAGGAGTCATGCCACTTAAAGAGTTCGGAATACCACTGTCCATTGTGATAGCGATAGCACATGGGATGAGTGATCCAAAAGGTCATCTGAAAATATGAAATTGGAGAGTCAGTTAGAGTGGATGATTTTATGAGACAACAAAGACGTAGACTCCACCCACTTATTCGTAAAGAACTTCGTAAAGGTTGAACCATCCCGTATATGAGAACTGTACTCCATATATGGACGAACAACTAACTCCCTCGTAAAATACAACAACTTCTGAAGCCTCCTCTCAATCCTCTACTTAATATCTTAGAAGCTTGTTAATTTGTCGTGAAAAGTTAATAAAAATCTCGGGGAAATCAGAACCCCCTAAATCTCTCTCCCTCCCTCCCTCCCTCTCTTGTGTGTGTGTATCTAAAAATACGCAAAGTCTCTTAAGAATTTTTTTTAACTTCATCTTTTGTAAAATCTGTGAAAAAAAAAATCTTTTAAACTATTTTAATTGAATTTAAAATAATTAAACTAGATTAAAAAAAAACATGAAAACGCCAAAGAAGAAGAAAAGTTATTTGTAAAGAGAAAAATTAATTAATTAAAGTACGATGACGTCACCAAGTACGATGGCGTCACCAGATGACGAAATTCTTTTCTACATATTTTTTCTTTTTCCATCATCAACAATATTTTAATTTGTTACGAATAAAATACTATTCTACAAATCAAAAATAAAAATGCAAATTTACGCTAGTCGACAATCTTATAATATATATATATATATATATATATATATATATATAATATATATATTATATATATATATATATACTATATATATATATATATATATATTATATTATATATATATATATATATATAATATATATATAATATATATATATATACTCAAAAGTGGCGGCTCGTTTGCCAGTCAAAAGCTGTAAGTAACAAATTAATATTTATTAGAACATTTTTGGCTTATTTATTAAACATTGCATATATATATATATATATATATATATATATATATATATAGTATATATATATAGTATATATATATATAATATATATACCGTCCCGCCCTGACATGTGCTTTGTTATATATTATATATATTTATTATATATATATATATAGTATATATATGTATAACAATCTCAAACACTCCAAACTTCCCAGGAAGAAGTTGGGAAGTGTTCTTGAGATGAAAGGGTTTGGAGAAGCGGATGGTGGGGGTTTCTTAGTAAAAGAGAAGAGGATTAGGAATAGGGGGTGATCAAGAGAGAGAATGTGATTTGGAAGAATGCGTTTGGTGAGAAGAGCGGAGAAGGGAATGTTAAGCATGGTTTTGGACATCTGGAGAGAATGGAGGAACAAGGGTGGATAGGAGAGTTTGGGAGGCGGAGGGGATAGGAATAAGAGGAAGGGGGAGACCAGAAGAAGGTGGATGGACTGGAATAAGAGGAATAAGGCTGGAAGAGAGAGGGATGAGGGTGGGAGGAAGGTAGGGTGTTGGCGTGAGAGAGAAAGAATGGAATGGAGGAGGTGGGTGGGGGCGAAGATGAAGGTAGAGTATGGAATTAGGGGAAAGCTGTTTACTAGTGATGCTACCCATTGAAATGTTTGGTAAAATAATATAAATATATTATATTATATATGTAGAGTAGAAGTAGATCATTTTTGCTTATTTTTAAACATATATATATATATATATATATATATATATATATATATATATTATATATATATATATATATATGTGTGTGTATGTAACAGTATCCGGCTCCGGCCGGGTATCCTGCCTTTTCTTAAAGTTTCGATTTCGGCCGAATCTTTATATGTAGAATTGAACATTTAAAATATTATGATTACTAATTCATGAAAAAAAAAATGCTTAATGTTTCAAAATTGAAAATTTGAGATAATTATTTTTAGGGTTCATTAAATTTTTAACAAATTAGATATAATTTAGTTGAAGTTTCAAAGGTTCGATTCAGAGCATTTTTCGGTATACGAAATCGTTTGTTATCTGGTCCAAATATGAACCAGATTTTGAATGGCTCTTCCTCTATCTCGGGGGGAAAAAATAGCATTTAGATGTACAATAGATAAAAGGTTTAGATTTATACTTTCTTAGGTTATCTATACCATATAGAAAATTAAAAAATATCTTATTGTAGATTTTTTTTCTTATTATATAAGAGAGAGGGCGAAATTTTCCAAAATTGAAAATTGCCTTTTATATTTTTTTTCTGCTCGTCCAATTTTTATGAAAATTTCAGAATAGATTGAATTGGGCGTTACATATGTTTCATTTGGGACATTTTTCTATATATCCAACAATTTAACTTCATTGTGCTGGCTGCATCAAATTGGACATGGGTTTACCAGGGGTTTAACGATTGATTATGTAGACAAATGTCTAAAAAAAAGTTGTATAACTCGTTAAATTCTATTTACATTGATAATTTCATTTTAAAAAACTCGGATGAGTATTATAAAATTTTAGCAAATTATCACTTTTGACAAAAAATTCTTACTCTCCCCTAGTAGAAAATTTGTAAAAACATCTATGAAGAAGCAAGCTTTCCATCTTTTGGATACTGTTTAATTAAGGAATAAATCTAACACATTTACTAAAGGTTTAGCAACTTTTCCATTGATATCCGCACAGAAAATTAAAAAAAAAAAAAAAAATCAGATGATAAAGAACATGTCTTTATTTTTTTTTTTTTTATTTTTTTTAGTTTAGGTGGATGTATTTTTTTATTTAATACGAAGTTATTTCTCTAGCTGTTAATTACGAGGATTTACAAACACAGTCGTTCATACAAAGTCTTCCTTCTAATTTGAGTTCGTTTTACTACGTGTTACACAAATTAATTAAAAACAATCGATATTTTTAAATGGGTCATTTCCATATGTTAATAATATTTACATTAATTATTTCCTTTTTTTTAAAATACTTTTAGAACCGAGAATATTTCAAAGATTATCAAAGCTAAGTTTAAAAGATTTACAGAGTTAAAAAGACTGGTGGTTCAAAATAAAAAAAAAATAAAAGCATAATAAACATACTGCTTTAGGTATTGAAATATATTTCTTTTATTTGAGTGTGGTAAATGTTGCCCAGCCTCGGGAGAGAGAAGGTTAGGCCGTTGATCGGACGATTTATATCGATTCCCACGGCGGGAGCCCAACCCACGCTGGGGACCAGCAGCGATGAATTCCTTGGTTAAAACCACACATACTTCATCACACACGTGAAGACCATTATTGGGCTGAGTATTTTAAGACACAACCATTGAAAATCCATATTGTTTTTGGGGGGCATCGTTTTAGTTTTTGTTTGAAATTATTATGAAAGATAAACAGTTTGAGAACACGAAGTGTCAATTGGTAAGACAGTTATCTGTTATGGATTTAATTAGCGCTGAACTCATTGTTGTCTACGAAGCAGCATTCAACGAGATGAATTTGGAAAGATATGAAAGGAGCTGGGTCGTGACGATCATGGCTTCTGCAAAGGAATGCCTACCTTGGTGTCTGGTGCGGCGCCGTGTGGTGGATGGGCGGGTCAGAATGTTGATACAGGAGCGGCGGCTCAAACTCAACAAACGTATCAGAAAAATAGAGGTACCCAATGACGGGGATGCACCAAAAGTATATATGAATGAGAATTTCGTATCACCATCTTTTACGCAATTGTTGACAAACTTAAAACTGGAATGACAAGAGAAGAAGAGATATACAAAGAAAAATAGCAGACGAGGGTTTTCTTTTCTAGTGGATGTGGCCAGATAATGCTGCTTTAATCATGGACTTACTGAATTTGAACGGTATTCTCAGTGGCAGTCAAAAGCTAATTGTGTTACCCAGTAAAGGATTTCAACGACTAGTAGGTGGGATTTTTCCTCAAGCTGAGATTCGAGCAGTTTACACTTAGTAATGGGCGCCATAAGTTGCAGTGCAGCAAAAAAATATGGTTATAAATAACAAGATTCCGTCATGGCTGAACTTTATAAAATGATTGCAGAGGACAATATTGAGTGTGCCTTTCCAAATGTGGATATTGGCTTTCGTATAGTTATAACATTACTAGTCACAAATTGCTCATCTGAACGTTTGTTTTCTAAGTTCTCAGTGTATTAAAAATTCCATCAGAAAAAACTTTGCAACAAGGCAGGCGAGATGCCTTATCTCTACTATAAGTACAGAAGCAGAGGTGTTACCTAAGATTAATTTTGAGGATCTGATCAAAGACTTTGCAATTAAAAAATGTAGGAGATAATTTTTCAACTATAAATAAAGTGGAAGTATACAAAAATAAACATTATTTTCCATCTTTCAAAATTTTTTGTTTAATTTCGAAAAATAACATTTTATTTTATGGTTTATTATTGTTTAGATATTTTGAATTACACATATATTGGGCACCAAAATCTTATAACTGCTTTGGGCCTCTATAGGTTTTAATCCGGCCCTGCTGAAGACACTAGGAGGATAAGGCTAATAAGCATAAGATACGATGTTTCTGAAGTTAAGATACGATGCTTCTAAAGTTTGTTAAATTAAAGATAATGTACTTAGTGGCTGGCTGTACTTTGTAAACTGACAGAAAAGGCATGTTTATATTCGTTTATAGCGAAAAGGTATGTTATTATATAAATATATAAACTTGTTAACATGCAATTTGAAAGTTGCTTAAAATAAACAAGAAGACTGCTCCGGCTGGCCAAATATCCGGCCTTCGAAATGATCAATGTTTTTAGTCCGGATTATCCGGCTCCGGTCAATCATGGGTAGAGTTACAATATTTATATATAAATATAGGATCAAAAAGGCGGCAAAGGTAAAAAATAACAGTTATCTGTGGTGAAATGGTCAGGTTATCCTGACAAGCTTTAACTCTTACATAAAGCGTCCTGAAATTATAAAACATTAACACTCAGCTTTGATACTTACAATCGATACAGAGTCGGATCATTCTATTTAACATTGCCTTCATCCGGCCTCCGCAGGATTTACATCCCTGATAATAAAGTTTCGCGCATTCACTACAGCAGCTACATGAATCCTCTACAGCTCGCATAGGATTCTCTATGAAGCATAGGATTATGCTGAAACAATTGATACATTAGAGTTAATAATACGAGAATGTTCTTAAGTCGTCATGGTTTAATGCGTATATAGATCTCGCAGACTATGCTTAAACTATAATTAAAAATAAAAAACACATCCGCATTTTAAAACGTCAACAATAAAGGTTCGGAATTATTTCTATGAAAAATTCTTCTAAGGAACGAGGGATACTTAACCGCTCCAATCCATGCACTCCAAACAGCCTTATCTTAACCAACACCCTGTTTGCCGCGTAAGTTAAGATCTCTAAAAGATTAATGTACCTTCGTTATATAACTATCCAGGGCGAAGGACAGAGTTATTAATCACTTTCAGATCAAGAGTACATGTTTCATTTTCAAGAGACCCTGAAGTGTTCATCTTTAAACGTTCAGATTGGTTTCGGAAATGTGTACATGAACACAAAGCTGTAATAGAACATTCTCTGCTTCTTAATGATGAGTAATGCACCATAATGAACCTTCGTCTGTTCTGAAACAACAGTCTTAACGACCTCCAGGACTTTATCTCTCAAATCTATATATGCATTCCTTCGAGATGTTACACAATCAAGGGCCATGGCCTACATTTACACCGATATAGTTAAACCATCAACATGTAGGAGATTACCATGGCGCAATTCATTAAGGGCTGCTTACATGTTCACTCCTCCATTGGTCGACTTATTTCTTTTCCAGCGTGCATTACTTACCTTTGACCGCGATCACCCATCCGGGTTCGCATACGGTATATCATATAAAGATACAAAGGTAACAAACCATAATCCATTTCACAAATGGGAAGTTATTATGCCAAGCGTCATATCTAGCTGTATATACTGCTAGAAAAAGATGTTAGATTATTTTTTAAAACGAATGAAATCAAAATGTCGTTAAAGTTGATAAATGATGCTAAATGTTGCTAGGGAGTCGGGGAGGCATGGTTAGCAACCTCAATCTTTTATTTACTCATCTGTCATTTGCAACAACTCCGAGGAAAGATAAAACTCCTTAAGAACCTTAGACCGAAAAAAAAAAAAAATGTATGGCGATAGCGGTATTTGTAGGGTCCTATAAAGATCCAACGCGGCGTTTACGCCCGTCTTGGAGGTTCTCTTCGCAATCATTAATGCGGCAGCGCTATTCCGCCCTATTAAACAGAAGCGGAGAATAATTTTAGCGCGAAAAAAAGCCTATACATACAGGATGCATACGCCTACAAGACTATAGCAGGGGAGCTCAACCCTCGTTGATCCTTCTAACACAGACGGCCTTACAGCATGTGTCAGGATGACGATGCCTGGATGGATGTTTAAAACGAAAAAATAAGGCCGTAAGCTGACAGGGCCCGAGGTATAGGGCGACGTTAAGAAATAAGAATAAGAAAAAAACGTTAAGAAGAAACGGATGAATCAAGAATAAGAAAGAAAAAGCACATCGGTAAGTAAGAAAAAAGAAGAAGAGGAAGAAGAAGGGAGTTCATTTGAAAACTAAAAAAAAAAGGCTCGAAAGGGCCCTCGAAGATAAAATAAAAAACATCCTCGAGATATTTTATGTTGTAACTTATCTTCTTTATATATATAATATACTATACTACTATATACTATATATATACTATATATATATATATACTATATATAACTATTTATATATATATATATATATATATATATATACTATATATATCGTATATACTACTATATACATACTATATTATTCTAGCTTTCACAATCTAATGGCTAAAAATACTATATTAAAAATATTAATATTATATATATATTTCATTTCACACCTTTTTAATATATATATATATATATATATATTATATAATATATATATATATACTATATATATATATATACGTACTATTCATATATATTATATATATATATTACTATATATTATCTATATATATATATATATATTACCTATACTAATACTATCATATATATATGACCTTATCGTTTTATATTTCATTCATTTTTTAACTTCTTATAGCATTCATATATATATATATATATCTATATAGTTTATATATTAATATAGTAATATACTATATATATACTATATATACTAAATTATATATATTATTAAATATATATATATACTAATATATACTATATATATATAATTATATATATATATATATATATATATTATATATATATATATTAAGGGGTAAACAATCATATACAGTGACAAATAACATACTTTTTTTATTTACAGTTTTATTTTACAGTTTTATATATATATATATATATATATATATATATATATAATATATATACTATATATAATATATATATATTACTATATCATACAAATATATACATATACTATATATATATATATAACCTATATCATATATAACCTATATATATATAATATAATACTATATTATATACTATATATTTATATATAGTATATTATATATATATATATATATATATAATTTACATCAAGTTCATAACGTAATTTGTAACGAGAAAATCATTTCTATGTAGATTTTTGCTGTCGAAAATCTTTATAATATCCTCAAATGTTTCACGATTAAAAAAACATGACAAAAAATAAAGACAATATACTGCACATAGATTCGAGTATAAAGGCTGTACAGGATAAGACAAAGTTTTTATATAATCTATATTATTAGTTTTCAAAAAAGAAGTTATATAATAATTATTCAATATAATTTTTAAATCTAAAGAATCCATCAGATGAACAACATCATTTTCGTTTTTAAATACAGCTATCCAATGTCCGTCTGCTATATGTCTAGGAGAGGTGTTGAATATAAAACCTGTACCCCTCCTTATCTTTACTGTGTCGATTTCATTAAGAGCAAATATCCCCCTAAAACGATACTCATTTTTAAACACAGTTTTTATTTCATCTTCATCCATACTTTTTAGATTGTGATGGTTTTTAATAATTTATGACTATAGGACTTTAATAGTTCACCAATACATTACGACTACGATCTAGTTCTATTATCTGTGAATTTTCAATGTATACAAACACAGTAATGGGTTGCTGGATAGGTTTATCGAATGTTAACGATAGACTAAGTATACCTTGTTTTATTACATTTAAATGATGACCTAAACTCGCAGATTGATCGGCTGATAAGTCGAATGCGTATAGATTACTGTTCTTGGCGTATTCTTCAAGATCTATCCCTATTCCGTTATCACTACACGAGACAGTGTTAGCAATTAAATCATAAAAAGGTCTTGTACATAAAGTTTGGTTATTGTTAAGCTGTAGTTCATAAGGTCGACCGTAGGGAGTGCCGTTTACATGTAAACTGACGCACCTAACATCAAAAGGTTCAAAATTAAAAGGTGAGCGTTCATATTGACCTATGAACGAAGAATGACTGATCATCCCGAATATAAGTTTGTGGGGCAAATTCCCATTTACAATATTAGGAATATTAATATTCGAAAGACCTGTAGTAACACGTTTAATAGGATACTTTGCTGTAGTGTTCAAAAGACATTTTTCAATATCTAAATGTCTTTGGGGTAATAATTTCACTTTTCGTATATAGAGATAAGCATCTAATAATTTAAAAACAGGTTTAGGTGATGCGGTGGTCGCTGTTGTTTTAGATTTTACACCTAATGCAAATTTCGGTGCGGCTCTTGCAAGTTTTATTTTAATTTCAACCCCTGGCAGAATAAGTTTCTCTTGAGAAAATATATCGCCATTTATTCTCCCGTAAAATTCATGTGTTTTTCTATCGTTTTTAGCCGATTTATCTATATGTCTAGCTGAATCCTTGAAACTATAAAATCCACACGTTTGAAGATGACTCTGTTTAGCATCGTCAGAAAAATTTAATAAATGTTCTATATAATTTCTGTAGCCGTAATGTGCAGCTGATGTTCCTAATGAAGTTTCATTAAGATATACATCGATTTGGTTAAAACAAGTATACATGAAATTGGACTCTGTGTACACTATATGTTCATCTCCTGTAGGAAGGTCGTTCCCATCTTCATCGACCAATTTGGTTTTCAAATATAGAAACACACTAGAGGGATCTAGATATAAATCGGAAGTTCCTGGAATATTGAATTCGAGAGGGACATCAGTATTGGTTATGGAATGTACAGGGTTAATACTAATGAAGTTGGATTCACAGACACTGATCTGTGTAGGGCTCACCGAGAAGAGATCCAGTTCACTCTTACAACAATCAGGACTTGAAGAATGAAGGAAATGCATCCTGCTAGAGGAAAGATTCAGGTGTAAATGATGAAAACCTTACATCAAACACAGTTTTATATATATTTTTATAGAGTAATAATAATATAATAAATAGTATATATATATATAATATATATATATATATGATATATATATATATATATATATATATATAT
Organism: Trachelipus rathkii; assembly: GCA_015478945.1. Taxonomy (NCBI): domain Eukaryota; kingdom Metazoa; phylum Arthropoda; class Malacostraca; order Isopoda; family Trachelipodidae; genus Trachelipus; species Trachelipus rathkii. The sequence continues at coordinate 37,484 of JABUQX010051406.1, read as the reverse complement.
ATATATATATATATATATAACACATTAAAAGGGTGAAATGAAATATATATAATATTTAATATTTTTAATCATAAGTATTTTACATTAGAATATGACTGCAGGATATTTCCCTTTACTCCGTAAGGTAATTATAAAGATACTTATATATATATATATTATATATATATATATATATATTTATATATATATATATATATATATATATTATATATATTATATATTATATATTATATATATATATATAATATATTATATATATATATATATATATATATAGGAAAAAAAGTTACAACATAAAAATATCTCGAGATTTTTTTTTTTCTTTTTTATCTTTCGAGGCTTTTTTTTTTTTTTTCAATGAACTCTTTCTTCTTCTTCTTTTTCTTCTTCACTGATGTCTTTTTTTTCTTATTCTTATTCTTCCGTTTCTTCTTAACGGTTTTTTTCTTATTCTTATTCTTACGTAGCCTTACACCTCGGCCTGTCATCTTACGCCTTATTTTGCGCTTTACATCGTCCAGCATCTCATCTGATACGTCTGTAAGCCGTCTTTTTAAGGATTCACGAGGGTTAGCTCCTCCTGCTATATCTTGTAGCGTATGCATTCCTGTACGTATAGCTTTTTTTCCTATATATTCACCGCTTCGTTTAAATAGAGGTATAGCGCTCCGCATTAATTTAGCGAAAAAAACCCCAAGCCCATACCCTCGCTGGATCTTAGATCCTACAAAGACCCTATCGCCGTACATTTTTTTTTTCGTCTAAGGTTCTTAATCAGTTTATCTTTACTCTCTGTGAACAAAATATAGAATGAGTAAATATATTTTATTACATTACTTATATATATTTGACCGGTTCTTATAACAACATTTACATCATTTGATATTATATAGAATAAGATTTCGATTCGTTTTAAAAAATAGTCTAACATATTTTTCTACATCTTTTTTCTAATATGAACCTTGCACAATAAACTTCCATTTGTGAATGGATATGGTTTACCTTCGGTATCCTTTATATATATCCGTATCGAACCGATGGGTGATCGGGTCAAAGGTAAGTAATGTACGCTGGGAAAAGAAATAAGTCGACAATGAGGAGTGAAATGTACAGCTCTTAATAATTGCGCCATGGTATCTCCTACATGTTGATGTTTGACTATGTCGGTGTAAATGTATGAGATCCCTTGATCTTGTAACATCTCCGAAGGAATGCATATATAATTGAGAGATAAGTCTGAGTCGTTAAGACTGTTGTTCAGAGCAAGAGAAGGTTCATTATTTCCATTATATCTATTTAGAACAGTAGAATGTTCTATTACAGCTTCGTGTTCATGCACACATTTCAGAAACCAATCTGAACGTTTAAGGATGAACACTTCAGGGTCTCTCAAATTCATTCCTGTTGTTGATCTTAAAGTGATTAATACTCTGTCTTCCCCTGGATAGTTATTAATAATATATATTAAATCTTTACATATCTTACTTACAGCAAACTGGGTGTTTAAATAACTATGGATGTCATGGATTGAGCGGTAATATCCCCGTCTTAGAACGAATTTTTCATAGAAATATTCCGAACCTTTAATTGTTGTACGTTTTAAATCGGATGTGTTTTTTATTTTTAATATAGATTTAACATAATCTGCAGATCTATATACCATTAACCAATGACGAGCTTGAGGAACATTCTCTATATTAACATCTAATATCATTTCACATAATCCTATCTCATAGAGATCTCTGTCGAGCTGTAGAGGATTCATTAGCTCTGTAGTGAAATCCGAAACTTTATTATCAGGATGTAAATCCTGCGATGCCGATGAAGGCAATGTTAAATAGAAATGATCCGACTCTGTCATGATTGTAATATCAACTGATTAATGTTTTATAATTTCAGACGCTTTTATATAAGAGTTAAACTTGTCAGGGTAACCTATCCATTTCACCAGATACTGTTTATTTTTACCTTTCCCTTTTGAACCTAAGATTTTTTCTATTTTATACAAATTAGTTTCAGGGTTAAACCGTATTTTCTGTATTTCTTGTTTATAAAATCCTCCTTTTACAGGTTCTCCATCTAGGTCTTTAAGATAATATAATTTAAGCTTTTCATCTGGAAAATCACGAATAACATCCACTTTAAAAACTTCTCTAGACCAACCCGCTTCATATCCTTTTCTAAACTTGTCGTCAGATCTAGAAACTCTTACGTAATCATTCACTTTTAACCCTGATTTATCTTTAATTTTACAAACTTTACGTTTCAACTCTACCACAGGTTTTATCTTTAACATTTCTATAGGCGTATGTTTTATAGTTCTATGAAAAGATCTATTGTAGGAATAAGCTAAATCGTCCAATATATCAATATATTTAAAAGTATTCATTTTAGTAAAATATCTATGCATTCGTTCATTGATTGTACGCTGAACTCTTTCTACAATAGCAGCTTTATTTACCGAAAATATGTTAAAATATGTTATATTGTATTCAGTAATAATTTCTTGAAACTCTCTACCCAAAAATTCTGTACCCTTATCCGTACAAATCAATTTTGGATATCTACCATCGTCATTTATAATTTCTCTCACAGCTACAGCCACTGTAGCTGATTTTTTATCTTTTAAAGGCTTTAACCATAAGTGTCTAGAGTAAACGTCAATAGTAAAAAGAATGTATTGATAACCTATATTATAAGAACTGTACTTAATCATTTCCGTTAAATCTAACTGCAAGACATTATCGAGGTGGTGAGCTATGGTTTTTCGGGTGGGAAATTTTCGACGGATAGGTTTATGTAAAGTAAAAGCTTCTTCGCCTTCTAAATATTTTTTCAACTGTTTTTTCTCAGTGTTCGGAAACTTTGAAGCAAACCTGGTGAAACCTCCATAACTGTATGGCTCTTTCAAGTCAAAGTAATATTTGTCAACCTTCGCTTTAGCGTCCATATTATACACTGATATAAATACATGAATATATATATATATATATATATATATATATATATATATATATATATATACTATTATATATATATATATATATATATAAGTAAAATGAGGTTATGGAAAAAAATGTATACAAAAATTATTTTATTTTAACTTACATATTTTTAAAATTATTTTTCATAAAAATTTTCAAATTTAAACATTTTTACAAAAATAAATTAATTAAAGCAATATATTATATATTATATATATATATATATATATAATATATTATATATATATAATATAATATTATATATATATATATATATATATAATATATATATATAATATATTATATATATATAATATATTATATATATATATATATATATATATATAATATACAGAAAATATACACATAAAAATTAATTTTAAACGGGAAGATCTTGTTGTAGAATGTTGTCTATATACTGTTCTAAGCTTCTTCTTCCTACCGTTGTCATGTATGTATACAGATCTTTAGCTGTAATATGAAGTTCTCGGTTTTTATATTTCTCGGTTTTCATTTCTTCATCGTATAAGACTGTGAATTTTTCTACATCTATGATTTCTAACATACATGTAAAAGTTTGAGCATTGAACATGTAGCTTGAAAAATATACATCGTACATTAAACGTTGGGATGTACAGATAAGGTCGTCTAAAATATTAACCGAAATAAGTTTCTTCTCTACTTCGTTGCACATGTTAATAAACATATCTATAGCTTCACGACCAACAACACTAAACCCCAGGGGAGATCTTCTATAGATACCTGTATTGCTTCCACGCCACCAATTTCTTATTGACACGCTTTCGATATTGTTATGAAGAGCGAAAACTAAAGTAAGACGTTTGGTGTCGGTGTCGGAACCTCCAGAAACAGCTATTCCCCACTCGTTGATAACTGATGAATTAGTATATCCTTCCTCTTTCCATCTTGATACAGCGTCCTTAATATTTTTAAGATCCTCACATGAAATGAATAAAGGTCTATTTTGAATATTTGAAGGCGTACTACAGGTGATATAACGTTCAGACGATTGTTTCCTACGGAAACATAAGGAAACTGCTCCTTTAGGATGATCGATTCGCCATGTTGTTATATCGTTTAAGCGAACGGTCTTTAACAGAGGAGCCATTTTAGTAATGTTAAGGCTAGAGTGTAACTGAAGATTTGTTCACTGTGTCTTACTTTATATAACATGAAGAAAAATAGGCGGAGTCGAAATGAGCCTATCAACAGACAACACATCGAACTAAACAATTAGGGTTAATGTTATCTATATTTAAATCCAAATACGTTTTTTTCACAGTTTCGAGGTGAAATAAACATTCAGGGTTGTTGTTATCTACATTCGAAGCCATATACGTGATATGAGATGCCGCATTCAATACAACAGTAGCACTATCATCTCAGACATGTTTTCGTCTCTACTTCGAGGCTCTGGGAAGGATACAATGTTGCTTTCGTTATTTTCCGTTTTATTATTCTTTGAGGAGTACCTGATGGTTCTATCATCCTTACATTAGAGGGGGAAAGGGACGAGGAGGAAGGAATATTATCTAGGTCGTTTAATCTTTGTTTATTTTGAATTAAACTTCTTGGGAAATTTACAGCTTGAAGTTCATGTTTGATTTGGTTCCATCCTGTTACGGGTTGTTTCTTCCAATCACGTGATAAATCAGATACTAAATCTACAATATTAGATCCTTCTACAACTGAACCGTTGATTACGATTTGACCTAAGTCATCCCATATTAATTGTTCTTTTAAAATATTATATAATGCTATACCTCTGTTTTTAATCGAGATAGGCAGACAACCTTCTATCACTGTTTTAAAATCTTTCTTTTTATTAGTTTCCTCAATTTTTTCATTAACGATGTCTTCGTCATTCTTCTTATGAGAGACATCGTTTATGGATCCCTTTGTATAATCAGTACTGGTGTATTTATCCTTTAAATCTAATAATCTCTGTAAAACAGTTTGGTATTTCACTCTCTTTTCATCTAACCCTATTCGTGAATTTAAAATTACATTTAAATCCTTCTCGATAATACATAATTGTTCTATTCGTGGATCTTGTAAAGTGGTAGGCATAGGTTGAGATGTAATACCCATTGTTGTGGAGGGTATTGACTGTAAGGAAATATTCTGAAGCTTTTGATACGTTTCGAAAGGAAGAACTACGGCTTTCTTCATATTTTTATCTACACTTCACTCTCCCGTTACTAGTTTAGTTAAGATTGGTGACACGATTGAGAACAACAAAGGCAGGAATACACCTCCGCCTTTCTGAAGTAATTTCTTTTTCTTATTGAAATTCTTATTCTTCGTCTTCCTAACGAGTGTACGAACGATGTTGCTGTGGCACCGCAACTTAGCTTTCTGTTTAGATTTTATAGGTAGAATTCTTTTTATAAGATTTAAGCATATCTCGCTTACACACCGGATAAAGCATGTACTTTTAAGATATTTCTTCTTCTCTTTTTCATTTAGTTTGTTATAGTTTTTTATAACATGTAAATATTTTTTCACCAACATTATGCGGGGATGTAAATAGTTTCTATCTCATGAGGTAGAATGTTAGTTCTCAATAGAATTCTGTATGTGTTTTTAGGATGAAGTTCACACAATAAATAACCATGAGGTTTCGAAGTAACTTCTTTATATACCTTTAAAAAGTCTTTACGTTGAGAAGGAAACATCTGATTAGCTAACACATTAATCTGGCTTACGTCACGACGTTGACCAAACAACAACAGATATTGAGTGTTTAAAGATACATCTCTCATATATTTATTCTGATGAAAAATATTCTGGGTGATAAAAAACACTGAAATATTTAAATGATAGAATATACAGTAAACGTTTCAGCTATTTCTTCATTCAACTTATGCATTAAATCATCTAGTATAACAATTTTATGACCTTGTATATTATCCAGTGAATTAACATCGTAAATTCCTTCTTGAAACTGTATCAGATCTTTATAAGCATTAAATTTATCTTTGTAAACATTGTAACACCATATTTTTTTCACTGCTCGAAAATCTCCATTTCTTTTAGAATATTTAACAACAGGAATGTTTTTCCACAACCCGTAGGGCCTGTAACAAGACATGTGGAAGGACTGCGGAATAAGAATTTACACACATCCATACTCTTTAAACATTAAGATAAAAATGTTTACATTTAAATATAATATATATATATATATATATATATATATATATATATAATATATTATAATATATATATAAATAATATATATATATATATATTCTATATATATATATATATATATATATCGGGAACATGGATACACAGAGGCATGTTATCTAATCCTGATCAGGTAGAGGCGGAGCCAAAGGTATTACACAATGTTATAGACCCTTTATCTTCTCTATGCATTAGATTGAAGAGTTAGTTTAACAAGGTTCTAGTACATGTGTAGTCGTCTATATATTTTCCTTAGGTAATAATATAATAATTATAATAATAAATAATAATAATAATAATAATAATAATAATAATAATAATAATAATAATAATAATAATAATAATAATAATAATAATAATAATAATAATGTTTTTCTTACCATTATCCGGGGTTTTTAGCACTTCTGGTGCATCAGACCACGAATCAGCTGGAGAGGGAAGAACACACGGAGATGGAGGTGAAGGAAGAACACATGGAGATTGAGGTTGAAAGAAATGGAGATATTTTATTATTATTCTAAATTTATTTTCACTTTTTAAAAAAAAAAATTATTGATTTCTTTTTAAAAATATTTCAAAAATAAATATTTAAAAATTAATTTTAAAATTAATTTTTGAAAAAATATTTAAAAAAAAAAAAAAAAAAAAAAAAAAAAAAAAAAAAAAAAAAAAAAAAAAATTGTATTACTGTTATTTAAACACTTGTAAAAATATTACAGTTCAATCCATGTTGTCATATGAACGGGGAATCAGGACTTTCAGGAAGAGGTGGAGGTTGTGGTGGTAGTGGAGGTAATGATAACCTGAATAAGCAGCCTAGACTTATATCGAAAGCGGAGAGACGTAGAATACAGGCATGTAGAAGAGCTGTACAAAATCAAATCGAAGATGAAAGTAAACACCGTGTTCCTGAAGATACCGGCAATCCCCCTCAACAACAGCAAGAACAACAACAACCCTCTGAAGGAACCGAATCTATAGAGGATCCAAATACGAATCGTCCTAAACTTGTTTCTAAAGCAGAGAGACGTAAATTACAAGCCCTTAGAAGAATGACGCAAAATCAGAGCGGTGGTGGTGTACAGTGTAATAAACCAGAAGATGCTAAGACCTCTATTCAACAACTCTCTGAATCTTCAACTGAATCAGGATGTAAGGAATCATCGGATGGATCTGTGACCGCATCTGTATCTACACCTCCACAACCTCAACAACGCCGATGGAAACCATTAACATACATGTCGAAATCAAAAGGCGGGGTAAGTTTCATTTTACATTTCATTCCTTTAATAAGTATATTTAATACCCTTAATAAGTATATATATATATATATATATATATATATATATATATATATTATATATATATATATATATATATATATATATATATATATATATATATATATATATATATATATATATATATATATATATATATATATATATATATATATATGTTTCATAATTGATTATCTTAACAGAGAATCAAGGGCTTAAAACGTCATGTCGATATAAATGAAGCAGAAGAGGCTGAAGCGTTTAATAAACGTTATGCAAGCGAGATCGATGTAGGGAAGCCGGTCCTTCCATGTTAATTATGGATGTTGATGATGGGAGACTGTTAACCCCGATGACCCCGATATTCATGATGAGTCGTGTTCTACACCGATGGATGTCGATGAGGTACAAAGGCCGCCAACATCTGCTGTTAACCCCTTACCCCATGCTACCGAAAATATGCCCCCTTCTAATACAGAGGTGTGTGTGTGTGTTATGTATAATTATTCAACGTCAGATGATTGTTTGACATGCATTACAAATTATATATATATATATATATATATAATATATATATATATATATATATATATATATATATATATATATATATATATATATATATATATATTTATATCTTTTTTTTCACAGAGAGGAAATAAACGAAAACTGTCTGATGTCGTGGCCGATGCCGAAGATGATAACGAAAAGGGTTTAACTGATTGTAAGGGGGGTGGTAATAGGGAGGGTTCTGAATTTACAGCTGAGTTAATAGATGTAACGAGAGCTGCATATACGAGGAATTCAGAGGTTATCGATACACATATATATAGAGTAAGGGTTGATGAAGCTAGGGTTTTCAAGCAAGGTAGGGATATAGGGGATTCTTTCATGAGAGTTATCAATGATATTATATTACATTTAAGAAATGATGTGTCACATAAAGCAGCTAGAATCCGTGTATGGTTTACATTCAATGACGGAGGTAGGAATGAGTACCATGTGAATATCCCTTACGCTGAAATGGATAGAGAGGATTTGGTTTCTTACTTGACAGGTCGTTTAATAACAGCTTTTCAGTCGGGTGATAAAGCTACCTTCAGTGATTTCATTGTTGAAGTACAGGTAGCTCATGATGTTGAAGGTAATGGACCTATTATACCTTTCAAAGTTAATTTCCCTAAAGAAAACTTGAACACTGTACAGTTAAGAGTAAGTAATGATGACGATACCGAGTACGAGGGAGGTTGTGGATTTAGAGCTATAGCTTGTTGTCATAAATTATTTCAGGAAGAACAAAGAAACCCTAACAGGGAAACGCCTCATAAAATATCTCATTATCGGCCGTTAAATATACATAACTTAGGTATACAGATAGCTGACGCATGCGGATTACAATATAATGAATCCCTAGGTGCAGCTAAGTTTGAGATAATTGAACGTGTATTAAATTGTAGAATATACGTATACCGAAACGATCCAGATGAAAAATTCCATGTAATGTATTTACCTCGCGAACAGGATCGTAAAAAACCCTTATATGTAATAGGTTTTGATTATAAAGATACACATTACTATTACCCTCTTCCTAAACATACAATCAAATCTACGATAGGTAGTGTAGAAGCGCGTAAAAATACTTCACCTATTTTCTGTCAGTTATGTTACATTTTTATTGATGATTATCATAAACATATATCAGGCGAGTGTCCCGAGTATCGCTGTTCTCAATGTCTCACACACCTTTGTAAAGGAAACGTGGCAAATGCAGTAGTCCCTAGGAGATATTGTAAGGAATGTAATAGGGAATTTTATAATGAGGACTGTTGCAATTATCATAAGGGGGAAATTTGCAGGAAAGTCCAGATCTGTGATAAATGTGATGAAAGTAAAATAGCTGATAAATATGGAAATCATCATCATGATTGTGAACATATAAAGTGTAATGTATGCTATGAAAAGTATGATCCTGTTGAAACTGGTCCACATAAATGTTACATGAAAAAAATAAAAGAGAAGGTAAAAAAAACGTATTTACGTTTTATTATGATTTAGAAACATATAATCATAATGCCAGGGTAGATGCTATGGGAAGATCAATGATGGATATGGTTCCTTATCTAGCTGTAACCATGTTGGTACGTTATAAATGCAGTGAAAAAGAAACAGATCAATGTGAGACTTGTGGGACAAAAAGAACTGAAGTATTCCATCTGGATTTAGAAGCTGCAGAAGAATACGAAAAATGTCCCGTTGATAAAATGATTAATTATTTATTCAATTTCTCTGAAACTCATAAGAATGATGATATAATAGTAGCAGCCCATAATGGGTCGAAGTTCGATACACAGTTTGTGTATGCGAAACTGTTAGGTAGAACGCATGAGAATTCTATTTCTAGCAATCCCGTTAAAAGAGGAAATAAAATTATTACCATGTCATCTAACAATAACATTTCCTTTAAAGATACACTGTTATACATGCCTTGTGCTTTGAAGAAGCTACCTCAATGTATGGGGATTAAGGGGGATATAGCAAAAGGGTTCTTTCCATACAGGTTTCTAACTTTAGCGAATATAAATTACAAAGGGGATATTCCAGAGAGGGCTGTATTCGAAGTCGATAGAATGAAAACGTGAATTTGATGCATGGTATAAAACTTTTGAGAATCGTGAATATGATATAAAAGCCGAATGTGTGAAATACTGTAAACAAGATGTAAAGATTTTAAGACAGAGTTTTGAAAAGTTCAGGAATATGTTTAGAACACATTTTAAAATAGATTGTTTGAATGAATGTAGTACCATTGCAGCTTTATGTTTCAAAGTGTTTAAAATGCATTATATGAAACCTAAGTCTATCGCTCACATCAGTAGAGAAGACGATGGCCACTATTCGTTTGCAGGGATTAAATGGTTAACTTTTATGGAATTTTATATGGGACATTATATAGAACATGCAAGGAATGGAGGCGAGCGTAAGTTTAAGATTCGAAATAAATATTTACAACCTGACGGTTACGTTGAAGTACCTTGTAACGAGTATAGGACAGTTAACGGGGATGCGTTTGTAGAACTTAGACAGATCCGTGTAGATGTACAGTTGAGAGATTTGAATGCTTTGAATTGGATTACTATGGATAATGTTAACATGAAGAAAGTGGCTTATTTGTATCATGAATGTGTTTGGCATGGACATCAGAGCTGCGAGAAAGGAAAAAAAAAGATCCATAAGGGGATATCTAGTCTTGATCGATACAGGATAACTATGTTGCAGGAAACATCATATAAGAATGCAGGATATGAAGTTATACGTGTATGGGAATGTGAATGGGAAAAAATGATGGCTGAATGTGATGTAACTGTTGTGAATGGTGATGAAGAACGGATCTTAAAATTAGGGAAATATGTGAATAAAATAGGTCAGGAACCTGCAAATAAAGTATTGCGTATCGGGGAGGCGTTGTATGGAGGCCGTACTGAACCTTTCGTGTATTATTATCCCCCAACTAGCGGTAAAAAAATATATTATCTCGATTTTACATCTTTATATCCTTGGGTACAGAAAACCAAACAGTTTCCTTCCGGTATTCCTAAGAAACGTATAGGTAGAGACATTCCTAGCATCCCTGATTATATATCCAAGATGGAAACAGATTATTTCGGTGTGGCTTATGTATGTGTACTCCCTCCACAGAAATTATACATCCCTGTTCTCCCTGGGAGGTATGAAGGACGGTTAATTTTCACGTTGTGTCGTACATGTACGGAGACAGGGTACGAGGGGATATGTAATCATACAGAGCTTCAGAGAGAACTTAGAGGTGTATATACAACCCCTGAACTGGAATTAGCTGTTAAAAAAGGATATAAAATCACTAAAATTTTCGAGGTTTGGACTTTTACACCTATGTCTGATATGTTTACAGAATATGTAATAAAGTTTCTGCAATGGAAAACAGAAGCTTCAGGATATCCAAAAGGCGATGACGGTCAACCTTTATCTGATGAAGAAAAAGATTTCTTCATCGCAGAATTCGAACGAATCGAAGGGGTGAAATTAACTAAGGAAATGATAGATAGCAATCCTTGTTTACGCTTCATTGCAAAGCTGTGTTTAAATAGTTTGTGGGGAAAATTAGCGGAGAGACCTGTACGCACTGAAGACATTGTATGTCATAGTGACGCCGACGTATGGGATCTGGCTAGACGAACTGATCTGGAACTTTTAAATGTTATGGTGGTTGGACCAAAACACATAGCATCTGTTCGTTATACGTCTCTTGCTAGTCAAGGTACTCAATCTACAAATATAGCTGTAGCCGCTTTTGTAACCGGTTACGGCAGAATGAAACTTTATGACTTAATGGATTCTCTGGGTCAACGTGTTCTATATTGCGACACGGACAGTTGTATTTTCGTAGCTGAAGAAGGTGAATATATACCTGAAACGGGACGTTTTCTAGGGGAATTAACAGATGAAATTGAAGGGGGGATGGTAGCCGATAGCTTCATCTGTACGGGTCCTAAATCATATGCTCTACGTCTTAAAAAAAGTAATGGGGAATATGAGTATATGTTGAAATCTAAGGGGTTAACGTTAAGTAAAAACACTAATGACATTATCAATCCTGAGGTTATGTTGAATATAACCTTGGATAAAATTGCAAAAGATGGAGAAAAAACGAAAGATAGGGAATGGAAAATTTTGAATGATGACAACCGTTATTATAAGATGATTGCAGATAAAGATGTTACTGCAATAGCTATTAAACAAATGAAAGAACAGGAAGGGAACCTACGTTTCATAACGTAGTTTTCAACACAGATGATACGAATAATCCTCACATTGATTTATCTAAACATTACAAAGAAGTTAAAGTTCCTACTATGACATTTAAAGCTAATAAATTGGGTGAGGTATCAATAATCAACTCTATTAAAAAGTTTAGACACACAGCAAACAAGAGAGATCTTATCCTGAATACGGCTCGAACTGTGGCAGATG
>JABUQX010051406.1:0-12500 GCA_015478945.1 Trachelipus rathkii | reverse complement strand
GATGGCTCAACTTTGATGGCTCAACTTTTATGGCTCAACTTTGATGGTGTCATCTTTGATGGTACCTATATTGTTGGTTCAGCTTTGATGACTCAGATTTATTTATGGTTCAACTTTGATGGTTCCCAATCACCGTAAGGAGTATCTAGGGATGTCTATTAGTGTTCTATGAGTATTCTATGGAGTGCCAGGTGAGTGCCAGGTGAGTGCCAAGTGAGTGCCAATGAGTGCCAATGAGTGCCAAGTGAGTGCCAATGAGTGCCAAGTGAGTGCCAATGAGTGCCAAGTGAGTGCCACATAGTGCCAAGTGAGTGCCACATAGTGCCAACTGGAGTGCACTTTTTCCAAGCCTTTTCTAGCCTTCCCCTGCCCAGAATAGCCCTAATATGGGTCTCTACCCCTAGGCTTATAAGGTATGAGGAATCGATATGGTGTATACTTACAAGTGCTAGGTGCTTCCTACTATGAAAGTTAGCTTTTTCTGAAACACTTATACACACTTTGTCACTTATACACACATACACTATGACACTTATACACACCATGACACTTACACTTATACACACTATGACACCTATACACCACTTACACTTCGTACCCAAGACACTTACACTCACCCAAAGACACTTACACTCACCCATAGCCACTTACACTTACATAGACACTTGCGATTGGTGTATATTATAGTTGCTAGATGTTTCCTACTATGAAGTTAGGCATTTTTCTAACCTTTTCTTACCTTTTCTACCCTACATCATAGAACAGAGCTAATATTTGATGTCTTCCCCTAGGTCATAATTGGAACACCAAGGCGCAGTATGCGCCCCGCGCAAAGACAGTCAACCCCGCACCCGCAGGGTGCGCCCCGCCGCGTCCCCGTCCGGCCGCGTCCCCGCCCGCCGCGTGCGGCCCGCAGGCGCAATATTTCCGCGTACCCGCCGCCGCGGGCGCCCGCAGGCTCAATATTCCCGCGCGAATGAAATATATATATACTATAAATATATATATACATCCCTCATATATATATATATATATATATATATGATTCATATATAAAATATTATATATATAATATTATATATAAATCATAATATATTATATATATATATATATATATATATATATATATATATATATATATATATATATATATATATAATATATAATATATATATACGAGTCATTCATTTTTATTTCATACTTAAACATTTTTATTAAAAAACATTTTCGCGAACCTAAAACTGTAACTCATTACAGACATCTTTTATATTTTACTTAATATTTTTTTTAATTTATTAAATTTTTTAAAAATTGTTTATTGTAAGAAAGAAAAAAACCCGGAGTGTCTGATATATAAACATTTTATTTTAACTTACAATTGTACGAAATTTTATTAAAAACATTAACATTACATACCTTAAAGCAGTTAAAATCAGTAATCAATAGGGGTGTTACCTAACACCTAAGGGATTAGTATGCTTGTTTTACTGCTTTAACTCATATGTTTTACTGCTTTAACTCACATATATTAAAATTACATACCTTAAAGCAGTAAATTCAGTAAATCAATAGAGGTGTACATCAACAAGGGGTAGTATGCTTTTGTTTTACTCTTTTACTGCTTTTAACTCATGTTTTACTGCTTAACTCATAGTTTACTGCTTTAACTCATATGTTTTAACTCATAGCTTTGGTTTTACTGCTTTAACTCATATGTTTTTACTGCTTTTAACTCATATTATTTATTAACATTACATACCTTAAAGCAGTAAATCAGTAAATCAATAGAGGTGTGACTAACACCAAGGAGGGAATTAGTATGCTTTTGTTTTTATGCTTTACTGCTTTAAACTAATGTTTTACTGCTTTAACTCATGTTTTACTGCTTTAACTCATATGTTTTACTTCTTTAACTCATATGTTTACTGCTTTAACTCATAATTTATTAACATTATGTTTTTTAATATTTTGTTTTAATACTTTTTATTTATTTATTATTAGTTTATTTATTTATTATATTTTTATTTTTTATTATTGATACTTAGTGTTATTTTACTGTCATCCACAATAACCCCCACAACACACACAACACACACACACTCACGCACACACACACACACTACACACACCTTTATACACACATTCACTATGACACTTATACACACATTCACTTTGACACTTTACATTGACCCATAGACACTTACATTTACACTTATACACACACGCGTTCACACACACACACACACACACACAACACACACACACACCACACACCTACATACACTTACACACACACACAGATGTACGTACACTCACACACAGATTTATTACACACACAGATTTACTTTACACTCACACAGAATTTACTTACACTCACACAGATTTAACTTACACTCACACAGATTTACAATTACACTCACACACAATTACTTACACACACAGATTTACTAACACACACAGATTTCACTCACACACAGAATTACTTACACTCACACACAGATTTACTTACACACACAACACACACACGCACACTCACTTACAAATATAGCATATAATTTATTTAAAACATTTTTTTTTTAATAAAAAGGTATTATTATATCACTCATTCAACTAGAACTCAATTTATTTCAAATGTTCTTAAAAATTCTATAATAAATCACATCATTATCTTAACAAGAATTTATTATTAACTGTAAATACTTTTTGTTTATAAATTTTATAAACTATCAGAGTTTAAAAATAACTTTACTAAAATTTTTATGAAATTTTATTAAAAGCATATATTTACTTGATTTAAGAAATAAATCAGTAAATCAGTAAGGTGCAGCCCCTAGCACCCCTCTCCACCAAGCTATGCCACGTTGTTCTATTGACTTACAGCTTAAGTCATTTTAGTCATGTAATAAGTAATAAAAAATAAAAAATAAGTTCTTCTCTGCTAACAAATAACATGTATTTATTAAAATCTTTCTAAGTTCATTATTTTAAAAATAACAATTATTCACTTACATTTATATTATTTGCGTTCGATGTTAACTAAAAATATTTCAAAGTTTTTTAAAATAATTCGGATTTTCTTATTAATTATATTTATTTTTATTAATTAAGTATTATATCTATGTACTTTGACAATCCATCACGAGAAAACACAACAACCCGCACTCCTTACAGATACGAAACTGACCTTTCTCTGTAAAATGTTTTGAAATAACTACTTTAGGCCTAAATTTAGATAATCCTTTTTGTATCCCGGGCATTTAGGCCTAATTCCAGGTTCAAAATATATTTCAAACTGAACTCTTTTTTTGTAAAATGTGGTGCAATAACTACGTTAGGCCGAAATTAGGCTTGTAAATTAGGATAAGGCCTTTTTGTATCCCATGTTGATTTAAGCCTAATACCAGGTCAAAGGTAATTCCAGTATGGACAAGAATCATTGTTTTTATTATATTTTTATAAATATATTTCAAACTGAAACATGCTGGATCGGTAAGATCCTTTAAGCAGGTAAGAAGGAAATATTTTCCTTACTTGTGTGGAGGGAGTAATCCTTATCTCTATATGACCTCGTTTGTGATTGGTCGAGAATTATTTTATCGTTTTTTGAAAATTAACTTTGTTCTTTAAACTTGTATTTGAGCAGGATGTGTTTTTATTATCTTTAGACCCAAACTCTTTTTAAAATCATAGTCATTTTAGCTGTTAAGCGGTGCACAAGTTATCTGATTTGTATTAAAAGTGTTTAATTTTTACTAAGTGTATATCATATTTATAATAAATACTTACATTGAGGAATAATTATTAATTTCACTAGAATAGATAATAATTAATTCACTAGATTTATAGTAGATCACGTGAAGCAAAACGCAAGAGCGCCCGCAAGCTCGACCCGGTGCGGAACCGACGCATGAACCCGCCGGCGTAATATTTACTACGCGGTCGCGAAAATATTTTCTTATGATACGCCGTTGTAAACTTTCATTACATTATTTTGTATTTTCAAATATACCGTTTCATATTTTCAGTTGTTTCTGACTATTTAAAGTGTGATTTAATTTTAATTTATAAAAATACCATTTCACTGGTAAAGTTTCTTGAAAAACATTTAGTTTTGAAAAAGAACTTTTGTTAGAATAGAAAAGCAGTTTGTTTATTTTATCCTAAAGTTATATTCCTTGAGGGAAATAGAAATCAAATACTCCGGCTGTGACGTAGGCCATGTTCCTCTTTGTGGTATGGCTCTTAAAGATCTTATTACTTTAAGGAATATAAAACAAGTTTTATATGCCTTCTAAAGCTTACACCTATATACGGACGTAGAGTTAATGTATAGAAGTTATCCCATTCCTTCCCTTTTCAAGGTATGTTTTTACGATTTTAATCTTCTCTATGTATAAGTTATGAAAAAGTTGTTTATTCTAAAATATTATTACATAATTACTATATTAGTTAATTACACAATGTGTGTACATGCATAATAAACTTCCCCCTCCTTGTACAAACCGTAATTTCTCTTTATGGATTTCCAGTATTGGTATCATATCATTATACTTCAAAATTACATCGAAATATGTAAGTTCATACCTCTTCTATATCAGTGGCTGTATGCATTCGGCAGCCATCGAGAATATCTCCCTTGGATTGTAATAAACACTGATATACCAGGACTTTAAATAAACAATTGCGTTTGAACACCAGTTATAAGTTTCTCGCTAAATATACCTTGATTACAGTACACAAACTAATATTATATACATACTGAATGGGACGGTGTCCTAAAGATATCAACCTCTAGGATGTATGTCCTACCACTTTGAAATACAACGCTCCATATTTTCGCGACCGCGTAGTAATATTACGCCGGCGGGTTCATGCGTCGGTTCCGCACTGGGTCGCGCTTGCGGGCGCTCTTGCGTTGGGCTTCACGTGATCTACTATAAATCTAGTGAATTAATTATTATCTATTCTAGTGAAATTAATAATTATTCCTCAATGTAAGTAATTATTATTAAATTATTTATTTAACATATTAAAAATAAAACACTTTTGAGTCTAATCAATATTTTAAGAATCTATTAACAGCTAAAATGACTATGATTTTAAAATGAGTGGGGCCGTGTAAAAGATAATAATTAAAACACACCTGCTCAAATACAAGTTTTAAGAACAAAGTTAATTTTCAAAAAGACGATAAATATTAATTCTCGAAACAAATCACCATACGAGGTCATATAGAGATAAGGATTACTCGGACCAATCACAAGTAAGGAAAAACATTTCCTTCTTACCTGCTTAAAGGATCTAACCGATCCAGCATGTTTCAGTTGAAATATATGAAATAAAATAAAACTTACAACATATGATTTTGTTGCTTCTACTGCATTTACGTTTTGACCTGGTATTAGGCTTAAATCAGCCTGGGATACAAAAAGGCTTATCCTAAATTTAGGCCTAAATTTAGGCCTAACGTAGTTATGCACCAAATTTTACAGAAAAAGGTCATTTGAAATATATTTTGACCTGGAATTAGGCCTAAATCGCCCCGGTATACAAAAAGGATTATCCTAAATTTAGGCCTAAAGTAGTTATTTCAACACATTTTACAGAGAGAGGTCAGATTCGTATCTGTAAGGAGTGCGGGTTGTTGTGTTTTCTCTTGATGGATTGTCAATGTACATAGATAATAATAATAATAATAATAATAAAGAAAATCCGAATTATTTAAAAAACTTTGAAATATTTTTAGTTAACATCGAGCGAATAATATAAATGTAAGTGAATAATTGTTATTTTTAAATAAAAACTTAGAATGATTTTAATAAAATACATGTTATGTTAGCAGAGAAGAACTTATTTTGTTATTTTTATACTTATTACATGGCTAAAGATGATGTAAAGCAGTAAGTCAATAGAACAAAACGTTGCATAGCTTGGTGTAGAGGGGTGCTAGGGGCTGACCTTACTGATTTACTGATTTATTGCTTTAAGGAACGTAAAATATATGCTTTTAATAAAATTTCATAAAATTTTAGTAAAAGTTATTTTAAAACTTGATAGTTATAAAATTTATAAACAAAAAAGTATTAACAAGTTAATAATAAATTCTTTGCTTTCAAAGATAATGATTGATTATTATAGAAGTTTTAAGGAACTTTGAAATTAATTTTATTTATATTTGAATGAGTAATATAAATGTACGTGTTTAATTTAAAACATAAAATGTTTTAATTAAATTATACGTTATATGTGCAAGTGAGTGTCGTGTGTGTGTGTGGGTGTGTGTGTGTTAAGTAAATCTGTGTGTGAGTGTAAGTAAACTGTGTGTTGTGTGTAAGTAAATCTTGTGTAAGTAAATCTGTGTGAGTGTTAGTAAATCTGTGTGAGTGTAAGTAAATCTGTGTCAGTGTAAAGGTAAATCTGTGTTTGAGTGTAAGTAAATCGTTGTGAGTGAAGTAATCGCCGTGTTAAAAGATAAATTGATGTGAGTGTAATTAAATCGTGTTGTGTGTGTAAGTGTTAAATTGTAATTGTGCCGTGTGTTGTACCGCGTGTGATAAGTGTAAATGAGTGTCTATGGCGTAAATGTAAGAGTGTCATTAGTGAATGTGTGTATAAGTTGTCATAGTGAATGTGTGTATAAGTGTGTGTGGGTGTGTGTGTGTTGTGTGTGTGTTGTGTGTGTGTGTCTAAATAAAACAATAAGCAGAAGTAAATAACACTAATATAATAATAAAAATAAAAATAATAATAAAAATAAAATATAAAAAAATAAAAATAAAATAAAAAGTATTTAAAAACAAAATAAAAAAAACATAATGTTAATAAAATATGAGTTTAAAGCAGAAAACTATGAGTTAAAGCAAGTAAAATATTGAGTTAAAAGCAGTAAAACATATGGTGTTAAAGCAGTAAAACATGATTTAAAAAAGCAGTAAAATAGTAAAACAAAAGCATATTTAATCCAGCCTTGGTGTGGAGTCACACCTCTATTTGATTTACTGATTTAACTGTTTAAGGCATGTAAGTGGGTTTGCACGTGAAACTATATGCAGCTAAAGCACGTTTGAAGAACATATGATTAACGACCGTCAAGGCCTAAAACATGAGTTTAAAGCAGTAAAACATATGAGTTACAAGCTCACGAGTAAAACATCGAGTCTAAAGCAGGTAAAAACCGATTTGAGTTTAAAGCAGTTAATTGAAGCACTGCCTAAACAAAAGCACTACTATCCTTGTTAATGCTATGTAACACCTCTATTGATTTTTGCTCACTCTTACACTGCTAATTTTAAGTTGTATTTCGTAATTTTAAGTAAATACCGTGCAGTTAATGGAGGCATGTAACATACATTATGATTTTAAAGCAGTAAAAGCCATGAGCCAGCTTAACAGCCAGTCTAAAGCAGTAAAACAAAAGCATACTAATGCCCTTAGGGTGTTTAGGTATGGTATAACACCTCTATTTTGATTACTGATTTACATGCTTTGAGGTATTGTGTAAGTAAATGTATATTTAAATAAAATTTGCGATTACAATTGTAGTAAAATAAAATGTTTTTATAATTCAGACACTCTGGTTTTTTCTTCTTACATACAATTTTTAAAAAATTATTAAATTAATAAAGTTATTAAGTTGTCAAAAAAATATAAAAGATGTCTGTAATGAGTTACAGTTTTAGGTTCGCGAAAAATGCTTTTTTAATACAAAATGTTTAAGTATGCAAATAAAATAAATTTTTATGTGAAGTGACTCGTAAGTATATATATATATATAATATTATATATATATATATATATATATATATTATATATTATATATATATATATGATATATATATATAATATATATATATATATATATATATATATTATATATATATATATATATATATATTATATATTATATATATATATATATATATATATAATATTATATAATATTATATAATATTTTCATTCGCTCAGGGTTAATATTGGTAGCCGCGGGCGCCCGTCGAGACGCGTGCTGGATTCACGCGCTCGAAGGACTATCTGCGCCGGCGCAGGGTGCGCACAGCGGTCGGGCGCAAGCGGGGCACGCGGCGGACGGGGACGCGCGCACTCGCGCGGTGCCGGCGCGTTGACTGTCTGTCTTGCGCGGTCAGTTCACCGGCCGCATGCTGCGCCTTGGTGTTCCAATTATGACTAGGGGAAGACATCAATATTGCTTGTCTACTTGAATGTGTTAGCCGTTAGTACAAGGTAAGACAGCAAGGTTAGAAAATGCTTAACTTTCATAGTAGCAACACCAATCCCAACAGCAACTCTATAAGATAACCTTAGAAATCGCGCAAGTGGTCTTATGGGCAGATATTGTATAGTGGCCGTATGTGTCACAGTAGTGTCAAGGCTGCTCACTGGGTGACTCGTAAGTGCTAGTTCTCAATGGACGCGTGTTAAGTTCATGCTACTAAGTTAGTCATAGTGTGTTATAATGTGTTCATCAGTGACATGTGGTAATAAGTTCCATAGTAGCTATCGTGGTATAATCGTGCACATAGCCTGATGCCCTATCATAGGTACGCTTAAAAAGACACCTTAACTCATAGTAGAGGCAAGCCATCTAGCAACTATCAGTAATATACACCACAACGATTACCACATACACTCTACTACACCATCATGACGGTAGACACCACAATACTTAGAGGCTATTCTAGCGTTCAGGACGCGACGGACACACACACGAGACAGCCTACACACGTACCAGCAAGGCTTTGAAAAAAGTGCCTGACTCAGTTAGGCACTACTGGTCTGATCTCGACTTCGGAGCCTATTCCATATGTAGTGAGTTCACTTCTCACTCACCATTACCTCCATTCCTATGGCTCAGTGCTCCACTTTGGCACTCACACACTTCTCATTGTTGCACCTCACCCTCCATATAGGCACTTCCCATTATACGGGCACTCATTGCAGGCTCATTTGGCACTCATTGGCACTCGAGTCTTATTTGAGAGTGTGGTTCGAAGTCCTCACCCCACTTCCACTCACCTGGGGCACTTCTATCATATGAATATAAATCTCACAAAAATTAAAACTACGACACCTTCACATCATCGACACACCAGATCCCTTAGGCATACATCCTTACCTGAGGCCATTTGGAAACCAACCTCATCTACAAACGTACTGTGAACCACAATTTGAATCTGAGTCATCAATAGCGATGAACCAAAAATACATAATATGGTAGCCATTCAAATGATGATTCTACACAGCTATCAAGAGTTTGAAGCCATAAAAGGTTGAGCCAATCAAAGTTATGCATCATACTAAGTGAAGGCATCAAAGTTAGTGCCGCTCAAAGCGTGAAGGCATCAAAGCTGAGGCATCCAAATATTTGTACCGTATTAGACATACCCAAAAAAGAGATAAGTGTTGTACCGTAAATAATATTGGGATATTTAACTTATTCATAAATAATGCATACTCCTAGAGTAGATATGAGACACTAAAGGAGATTCGTAATAAAAAAATAAATAATTAAATAACGGATTTACGAAAAAAATATATCTGTAAAAAATAATAATGTATGAATTGGCAAAATAATAAAATTAATGGTAGAGGAAGACGTGGTGGAATAACCAATAAAATTGAGGCCAATAATAGGATAATTATAATTGCTGGGAAGCTTTTGGATGTTAGATAAATAATAAATAGGTCTAAATGAAATTAAGTACAAATTAATATAATATATATTAAAGATAGTAATATAGACATCATAATAAAAAATATATAGGGTACTAATTATAGTCACCTACTACATATAAGGTAGGCCATAATAAATATTAGTAGTATATATATAATATAGTAGATGGACCAAAATATTAGTACCCATGTAAATGACCTCAAAGGTTGCGTGCTTATCTATAGACAAAGTATATAATATCTATTAGGAATTAGGTTATATATATATATATATAGGTATAACGTAGTGTGAGCAAAAATATTTAGTCATATGGGCTCAAATAATTGACCCTATTATGGATATACTGACTAAGGTCTATTAGGTACCGATATAAATATCTCATAATATCATAACAAGGTATATTTATATGAGCATCGAGATAGAAAAAGGGATTTAAGTTCCCTGAACACTAAGACGGAGCAGGAAAAATATAGAAGATTAACCGCATGAGACGTCCACAAGTTTATTCCCAGTGGTCTATGACCAGAGAGGCCACTATGTGTCGATATCGAAAAATATAGGGCGGTGGTACCGTACAACGGTTGCTGCGCAACCGTTGGCGAAGACCCTTCTTCGAAGGAGGCCACATTTCGAAGTAGTTACACTTTTAGACGTACTTGAGACACTGAAAATTTTTTAAACTTAAATTTCTTATTGAATTTAATATTTAAATTTATATGAATTATGGTTGACACTGTAATAAATTGCGTATTAGTGTAGGTTGCACTAATATAATTAATAATTTATAGGGTTGCCAATTTAATATTGACCCTATAATGTGCTCGTAACTCTATTGCAAAGGACCGTAATTAAAGCGTATCGTGAAAGAATCCAGTGCGCTGTGTATATGGTGTTTGATTCTCTTTGAACTTTGGTAGGTACAACGGTTGTTCCACCCGCAAGCGAAAGATTTTTGGTATTTCAGTCAATCTTCCTATCTTCGAAGGTTGTCTCAGAAAATTAGGGTTATGTCATTCATAATTAATCTCTAGTTCGTTTATTTCGTCAAAAAAATTTGTATTGTGTTATAAATAAATTATTTAGTTAGGTTCTCTATATTATTATTATATTTAGTTTAGTTCTCATATTAATTAAATGGTCTCAACGGGCCCTAACGTAGTATATAAAGTATTGCTTATTAAGGTGTCATGCTACGGATATAATTTTGGTATTCAGAAAAGTCAAGCTTCTCACAGACGAAAGAGTGAGCGGTCAAACACGTAAGGTGCGAAGGTTCTATATATAACGATCTCAAAAACGATTCAAGCGCAAAGAGTCAAGACGGATCAGCGTACAAAATCGTCGAGCGATCTGTAAAGAACAATTATGTTATGACATGAGCATCGCAGTGAGAATCGCACTTCCCCTGATGAGAGAGAGAACTGACTTGACAGGAGAATAAGAGAGCAGATTGATATATCATCGGAATATGATAAGTGAAATCTTATACTGGTAGTATGTATGTAATATATAAAATTCGTTGCTAAAAAAGATATACGAATCGATGTGACCAGAGCTATGTGAGATGAGTTATATTTGTTTTTTGAGAGAGAGAGAGTTCAGGTGAATAAGAGTATATAATATATTAGTTTTAATAACTTTCTTTTTTAATTATTAAAAATACATAAAAAATATAGTACGTCGATATTATATAGTATCAAAAATAATAAGTGAAATTTGTATATACTATAATATGAGAATGGAGTATATAGTTCTATGAAACACTTAGCGTTATGCGTATAACATAAAAAAATTAACTAACATAAAGTAGTGACTATAATTATATGGCATTTACAAAAATAATTTAGTACTAGGTTTCGAAATTATAAAGCTGTATGAGTTATATGTATATATTAAACATATTAATACAGCCAAAAGGTCTCCTGAATCTCTAAAAATATTGTAGTGAAATATAATAGTCACAGTATAATCTGTAGAGGCAGATAAACAATATATACTAAGTCACAGTTGACTATACTATTAACCTTTGTAACTTAAAAGCCATATTATGAATTTAAAAAGTGATCGACTATTCAGAATAATATTCCCTATTGGACACTTGGATAAATATCGAATCTGCCTAAGGATTATATACCACCACAATGACATCAGTGCTAGTCAATATACTCTGAAAGACGCGTAGCAACCATTAATCAACTGATTATATCTAGTTCAAACCTAAATTCCCTAACATAAACCTAGAGAACCTAAAACTCCCTTAAATTGTTGCCTACACCGAAAATTTTGACAACATAACTAAGTTCGAATACACACTAACATTACATCCTAGTCCTTAACACAGCCAGCACGTAACCAACCTACCCCTTGTGCAAAAAACAATTGGAGAGACTATGACACAATAGTATACTGGATGTGTTCACCTAACCTCATTGAGTATGTCAGTATATATCTAGATTAGTTCTTAACATTAAGACAGAGTCATAGTTATTAATGTTAAAACAAATGAACAACAAATTAGAACACGTCTACATAGGTTATTCTAGTACTGAGCGCTAACTATAATTATCCCTCAATGCCGTTGAGACAACAACAACACAATAAATTCAAACAATGATACATACTAATACACACTTCACCACAAACTATACACATACTTTAAATAGTATAGGTGAAAATAATAATCAGGAGTCTAAACTAGTAGAAATTTTAAAACAAAAATTAGAAGTGAGTATTAAGAACCCTCTTCCAACATGTGAACCTGAAATATTTACTGGAAAAGATCCTACTAAATTTAAAGATTTTATGCTAG
>JABUQX010051405.1:10000-24941 GCA_015478945.1 Trachelipus rathkii | reverse complement strand
GTTGTTGAGAGAGCATTATAATAATATAATTAATAAATAATAATATAATTAATAATAAATAATAATTAATAATAATAATAATAATAAATAGAATTATAGACTGAACATAATTAATTTGTTACCACTCGCGTTTATATAACAATTTGAAAACCTTGATTTTATTCTCGCTGTTGGTGGGAGTTTGGATTGTTGATATATTCATTTAATTCCTCATTGGACTTAATTTTAATTGCTGAACTGGATGCCGATTGTTTGATATTAAGCGTCCCATTTTTGAAGAAACATGAGTGTATGAGATTTCTTTGTTCCTTACGTATGGTTAATGCTTTTTTTAAAAGTTCTTTATTTTTTAGAGTTAAGAACTCGTTTACGTAGACATTTGGTTTGTTTTCAATACAGGCAGTTATTAGTTTTGATTTGAGCCCCTCTTCTTTCATTTTAAATCTGATCGGTCTTGTGTCACTTATCCTTTCCCCAGTTCTTAGTTTCCCAAGACGATAAACTTCAGTAACTGAGTTTGGATTTAGTTTAATTTTTAGTTTTCTTTCAATAGCATCTGTAAGGGTTTTTTTACAATCTTCATGTTGAGTCCCATTAGGTAAACCCCGACCTGTGATCACGCAAACCTTTTTTACTTGCTCTGCTGTTTAATGTTTCCTGCGGAATTCCGTAATAGCTTGAACTGTTGCTTTTATTTCTGTAGTTCCAGATGCCAGACGGTGTCGTCGCATTCTTATTCGAGCTCCAGTTTAAAATTCCTGTTTGTTTAGGTTTGTAATTTCATCTTCCTTCTGCTTCTGGTATTCAGCAAATGCAGTTTTGAATTGAGCAAATTCATTTTGTAGAGCACTTAGAGTCAGCTGTGATTCGGAGTTTTCCAGGTTAAGTTGAGAAAGAGGAGTGAGTGGGGAAGGGGGAGTAGCTAGGATGGCGTCTTCCTGACTAGGCGTAAAAGATTCGTCGTCGATGCTATCATCCCTCCCTTTATTATCAGTTTTAGTTCTAGTTTTTACTCCATTATTTCTGGTATGTGTCATATTTCAGTTTTATTAATAAATCCGTTGTTAATGGTTCGTACTAATATCTTGCAACAGCGCTTGTGATTTTTTAATTGAATATAATAATAGGAATGTTATTAGGGGCGGGGCGAAATTTTCACTTAGCACATGAGAGAGATACAGCTGTAACACGTCCGAACTCTGCGAGAGTCAGGACAATAATATAATAATAATTATAAAGAATTTAATAAAAATCATATAATAATAATAAGAATAATAATAATATAATAAATAATAATAAATAATAATAATAATAATAATATATAATAATAATCAATAATTAATAATAATAATAATATATAATAATAATATAAAAATAATAAATAAATCAAAATAATTCATTAATATTCATTTCAATAGATTATGATAATAAATCATAATATAATTTCATTAAAATTATAAGAAGAATAATATAATAAATAATAATAATAATTAATAATAATATATAATAATAATAATAATTTTAATAACATAATAAATGATAATGGTAATAATAATATTTAATAAATATTAGTAATGATATTATAAATTAAATAAAATGATGATTGTAATAGTTTAAATATGAATAATAATAATATTATATAATAATATAATAAAATAATATAATAATAATAATAATAATAATAATAATAAAATAATAATAATATAATAAAATAATAATAAAATAATATAATAAAATAAACTAATAAAATAAATAATAATTTATAATAATAATAATAATAAATAATAAAATTATAATTATAAATAATATAATAATAATATAATAATTAATAATAATAATAATATAATTAATAATAATTATAAATAATAATAATAATTAATAATAATACATAATAACTAATTAATAATTAATCAATAATGATAATAAAATAATAATAAATTAATAATAATATAAAGAAATCTGAACACTAGGTAGCAAGATTAAGAAACTTTAATTCAAAATATATATATTTATACATTTGTGACTATTATATATATATATATTATATATTTATATATAATATATATATAAATATATATATTATATATTATAATAATATATATTATATATATATAATATATATATTTAATATATTTTTTAGATAATATATATATATATTATATAGTATATATATATATATTATATAGTTACTATAATATATATATATATAATATATACATACATATATAACATATATAATTATATCACTATATATATATATACTATACTATACTTATAACTATATAATATATATATATAATATTATATATATATAATATATATATACTATATATATTTAAATAATATATATATTATATATATATATCCTATATACTATAATATATATATATAATATTATTATAATTTTTAATATATTATATATATATATATATAATAAATATATATAAATATTATATATATATATATATTTATATATATTATTTATAGTATATATATATATTATAGTATATATATATATATATATTATAATATATATTATTAATATATATATAATTCTATATATAGTATAATAGTATTGCTAATTAAAATAATGTCAATAATAACTTTTTAATTTTGCGAACATTCGTTTATGTTATCATAATAATAATCAATAAAAAACAGTATTGATTTCCTGTGAAATATAAACTTGGAAGAAAAACTTGGAATATTGAATGCATAATAAATACTATAATAATTATAATAATAAATAATAATATAATAATTAATAATAATAATATAATAATTAATAAATAATAATAATAATAATAATAAAATAATAATAATTTAATAATAATAATAATAATAATAATAATAATAATAATAATAATAATAATAATAATAATAATATAACATTAATGCAATAATATTAATAATAATATAATAGTAAAATTAATAACATAATAATAATAACATAATAATTAATAAATAATAATAATATTAAATAAATAATAATAATGATATAATAATAATAAATATAATAAATAATAATAATATATCAATCATAATTATTATTAATCATAGGAAAGGAAGAATTTTAGACTTTACGGTGAATGATAATAAAATAATATAAAATAATAATCAATAACTAATAATAAATAAAAATAATATATAATATAATATTGATTTGATAAAAATTTTACTACTTTACTACTATTACTACTACTATACTACTACTACTACTTTTACTACTACTACTTTTAATAATGATAATAATAAATTAATAATAATTAATAATAAATAATCATAATAATATAATTAATAATTCAATAACAATAAGAATAATAATTAATAATAATAATAATAATATAATAATAATAATAATAATATAATATAATAATAATAATAATATAATTAATAATAATAATATTAATATTAATAATAATTAATAATAATAATAATTAATAATAATAATAATAATAATAATAATAAATAATAATAATAATAAATAATATAATAATAATAATAATAATGAAATAATAATAATAATAATAAATATAATACAATAATAATAATAATAATAATAATAATAATAATAATAATAATTGTAATGCAGTAATACACGTAATACATAACTTTGCCTCATTTATGTATTGTAAAGCAATGGCAGCATTGTCATTGTTATTTCACTTTCATTTTCTATGTTTACGGTGTATCATTGCAATGGCTCATCAGAAGAAATTTGTAAAAATATGTTTGTAATTCATGCGTAAACGATAGCCAATGAAAACTGGTTTTCGAAACTTAACTTTTGAAACGCGAGTTTTGATTGGATCTTCGCTTGCAAGTCTGTAATAATTATAATAATTATTATTATTATTATTATTATTATTATTATTATTATTATTATTATTATTATTATTATTATTATTATTATTATTATTATTATTATTATTATTTATTTCATTTATTTAATTTTAATGTATAAAGTTTACTGGCATTATATAGGGTGTGTATATAGATTTATATTTAATTTTATATAGTGTGGAGTACATAATGTATAAATTTGTTTGTCTTTCATGTTTCGGTTTTAGAAGGAAATTGAGATTTCTCGCGAACAGAGTTTCGATTGTAAAGAAATACCAATTTTCGTTCTTGCTGAAGGTGTAATATATATTTACTTTACTAAAATAACTAATAAATGGATACATCATTTTATTTATTATTCATTTTATTTATTATTTTAAGAATTCTGATTGGATGGCTAAGCGTAAACTCATTGACGGAGATTTATATAAATAATAAAGTTGGGAATATTTTAGATCTTTTGCTCTCATCTGTCGTCAATTAAAGTGCTTACTGTTGGTACGCGCTTGTCGCCTTGTCTGATTGTTGTTATTATTTATTTTAGTGTGCATAGTCTTGTAATCGTGGAAGTGTTTTATTTTTTTTATTTTATTAAATAATTAATTGTGTTAATATTTTTTAAATGCGCAAAAAAGGTGTTGTAATTTGCCAATGTGGAATCTTGTGGGCTCTATTTTCTCTTGTAAGAAGCCAATAAATGTTTTAGTTATGTGTTAAATGTAATTTTTATATTTCGTAGTAAGTATAATTTTTGCTTTTACGTTAACGAGTGTCGATCTGTTTGATCCACAATTGCAATGCATAGATATCTTGCGGTGTTGCCATAGGGCACTAGAGTAAGAGTATTTATATTATTGATTGTGTATTATTTTGTAACGTGGTAAAATATTCTTTTGAATTAGTAAACCTAGTGTTTGACAAATTAAAGTTGCAATATTTTATATACGAATAGTTTTTAAAATCATATTTTATTTATTTTGAAATTAAGATTTGTTAAATTACTAACCGGCAACTCTTTTGCTTTGAGACCAGCTGATTCTTACCAACTGTAATTGCATTCATTTGTTCACACTGAGAAATCGACATACTCCAATAGTTGTCTAAATCTTTTAATTTTCAAGTTAATAGTTTAAATCATTTGCAAAGTCAGTTTGTCTATATATTATTTTCTTGATATACTTTATCCATTCATATATATCATTGAACATATATTTGTTATGTATGTTATATATATATATATTATATATATATATATATATATAATATATATATAATAATATATATATATATATATATATATTATATATATATATATATTGATATATATATAAATGTTCTATTCATACTTTCTTCTGCATGTACGTTAAATGACTTACCCGCAAATTATGTCCGATATCTTCATTTATTTTATCTTGAGCATAATATTTAATATTTAATATATTTATATCATATAAATATATATATATACTTGGTAGAATACGTAGTTTGGTATATATATGGCGCGTGCGTATGTATGCAAGAATATTCTCAACAGATCATCTGAAAGGTTATATATAATAATTCATGGATATAATTAAAACCATCGTAAAGGTTGGGTCTCGGGTATTTACAGGCATCGCTAGATTTTAAAAGAAACATATAATATATATAAATACTATATATATATATATATATTATATATATATAATAATATATATAATAATATACTAAAATATATTAAATTGAAACGATATATCTAGTACTGAAGGTTTTACAGTTGCGGTGCGTATGTATACAGATATCTAAAGATATCTGGCTATATATATTCATGAAGTGGTAACAACCCCAAAAAAATTGATAAGATCAGTACATCCTAAATATCATTTTTTTTAATTTAATTAAAAATAAATCTTCTCTAAAACATTATTTCCCAGTGGTTATCTCTCAATATTTTCCAAAGTAGTTTTCTCTTTCATTTATTTTAAGTATTCGCGTTAGTCTATTGATTCAAGTACATAAACAGACTCTAGACTTAGTGGTCTAGAGATCTGATCACAAAAAATCCCGAGTTTATTAATGATGGTAGAACCAAGTAAATAAATAAAACTGAATCTGTTATCACATAAGTATACAGACACTCGGTTCAACCCGTAATGTTACACATGGAAGCCGTCTATCAAAGAGAGATAACGTTCGAGTTGAGTTAATAGATATAGACTATATGTTCATGCACCATTGACAGGCCGGCTAGCCCACTTAACCTAGAAGACTTAGATTACTTACGAAATATAGGTAATTGAGATAAAATTGAGACTAGTTAAGATGATTGGATTGTCACGGGGGCGAAGCCAATGGGATTATGTTTTACAGTTAACGAAGAGTCACCAGTTATGACAAAAATGTTTAATGATCTTTTATCAGTCACCCTACATTAATAATTGGAATGCCTGTCCGGGATCTCTATTTAGTTTTAAAATGAGTAAAGTACATCTGTCCAGGAACTACAGTAATAGACTCTTGGATACGTCTATAGAAATATGAAGAAAAATTATATATATAACATTTCAGCTAATAACTTACTTATATTGATTTGCTCGTAGTAGAGTTATTAATAAAGACAAATATAATAATTGAAATATTTGAATTCACGGTAGTACCAGTCGTTGTTTAAAACCTGTACCAGAACTAATGTTCTAGTGTTGCAACTTATACTCCGGTCGTTGATATATGATATAAGTTGATATTACATTGTTTTTTTTAACTGTCAATATAGTCGTTTCGATTATTTGTCTTATTGAAGTTAAACATATTTAATTTTCTGTGCATATTGGTGGGATATCAAAATGTTCTTCCAGGAATCACAAAAAAACAATTATGGAAATAAAAGAAAACACTGGTACAATTTAGGTACATTTTATTTATATATTATGCTCTATATAAATATATATATATATATGAAAATATAATATATATATTTATTTAATATTTTTTTAGATAGGCATTAAAGTTTGTAAAATTTAAGCGGAGCGAAATAGTGGTTTCCCAGAATTCACAATTCTCCTCTGTTTGAGTCAGTCAGGGAAAACACTAGTTCCCCGTAAGATTTTGTTAAATTTTATTGCAGATTGTATGTTACTAGTATATTATAGGTATATATATATATATATATATATTATATGATATTACATTTAGTAATTTTTGCGATTAGAAGTTTGCACTTATGCGATGTCAATTGATAAAAGTTTTGTAAATTATATTCTTAAAGCAGAATATTGGAAGGGCACGATTTTCGTCCAGGTTGTCAGTCGAACTCTTGTAATACGGGACAAATAATATTAAATGTAAATTTGTTTATGGATAGAAACAAATATAAAAATGAGCTACTAACTAACGAGGCGCTTTGAGAACATAGTGCCAAATCTATGGCGCTTATGTTGGTTAAAGGAATTGCTGCTGCAATTAGAAAGATAAAGTAAAAAATAAGCAATAGAAATGATTTGGAAGGAAAACAAGTTAGCTGCGGTTTTGGGAGGAGAAAAGAAAGAAATACGCAATAAATAAGAAACGCATCTAGAGGAGAAAAGTTAGTGACTGAAAGCTGAGAAAGGAACAAAGCCTAAGTTGGAAGGATGCAAAGAAGACGAAGCTAAGCTGAGGCGGAAAGCCTCGCCGAGTAGAAAAAAGCCAGATCAGAAGCAGGAAGGAAAAGAATGCTTCAGAATGAAACGCATTGTGCTGAAAAGAAAAGCAACAGAAAAATGCAGTGACGCCACGTCGACTCGCCATCTCAGACGTGCTCAGGCAGTCCTAGTACTTCCCATATGCTAGCAAGTATCCAAAACTGAAGCTTCCTCTTCTTCGCAGAGAAAAGAAAAAAATGATATTGGAAGCACATTCATCTTTTTAATGTATGAGAACAGCGAGAAAGAAGCACCGCACTGACACACCCATCCCCCACTGTAAGAAGCGAGCGACATTACTTGGAGGTTTTAAATAAACAAGAAAACCAAAGCTGTCAGTCGCATCTTCAATAGATACTGTTGAAAAGACACTAATCAGAGCTACGATGGTTTTTGACAAGATGCGTGTAATAATGGAGAAGGCTACGGGCTACAGAAGATGGAAAGGTATTGTAACACAAAGAGTTTAAAATCTAATAACCCGACGCGAAGATGATAATCCGAGAGTTTATTACAGAGAATATATAGAAGCTCTTAAAATGGGTTAAACAGCAGCGAACTGTAGCACTGACGCCCAGATGGTATTAATACGAATTTTTCTACGGGTGGACAAGTCATTTGAAATACGTTCCAAAGGAACTCGCAATAACATTAAGGAGTCGAAAAGAAAGCACCAAGCAGAGAGCGATAATCACTATGCTACTGAAAGCGATAATAAATCCGGAAGGCGGCCATCACGTATTGAGCATTCACAACAACGTAAAAGTCCCGCACGAAATTCACAAGATTACGTTGAACAAATTGCAACACATATAATAATAATTTAGAAAATTTCAAAGGGCAATGGTTACTCCACAAGCGGAATCAGAAATAGTAAGCGAATCAGCAACAAGCACGGCGAGCGACTATTGATGAAAGCGGATTCAGAGGGTAGAAGTGGCGACAGGCCAGAAAAAATACGTCGCAGTAAACAGTGAGCCAAGAGAAGCGCCCACGTGTTTTAGGTGTCAAAGGAAAGGGCGCATTACTCGAGGGATTGTCGAGCCCCTCCTTATTTCAACAAATAGTAGTAGGCGGACAGGAATAAATCAGGGAGACAAAAAGGAAGAAACAAAAGAGCACCGCGAGAGGCCCCGGGGAGTCGTCTCCGGCTAAACGGCGGCGAAGCCCTGAACTTAACTTCAGCGTGAGAGCCAGAAGCTTCCTGGAGAGTTATTAAAAAGGTGGGAAAATGACGAAACGTCGACACCTACCTGTAAGTATGTGGGACGGGTAAACGGCTTTAAAGTCAAACCCTCCGCAGAATACCCAGACGATGTAGTAACTGGTGAGTTGAGCGACGAGACACGTTTTGGCACCGAAAGAGGTTGTTATGTTGGAAACAACAATGCGAACGATAGTTATCATTGGACGCGCTACAGTATTGAAAGCTCCACTTGCAATGTTGATGTGGAACCCTCTATATGTAGGTCGAGGACAACCCAGCGGCGGGTCATTTGCCAGAAGTTTGTGTATGAATATTGGTAATCTTCGGGAATGTCAAAGGGAGCATTTGCCCTTAAGTCAGCCTAATCTCGCCTTGGGAGTCGACTGTGAGTCGAGGCCTCGTAATGTAAGAGGTCGCGCGGACATTGCTAGCGTGTGGTCCCCATCGCTGAGACGCGTGAAGAAGGTTCAAAGAGGAACCTTAATCGAAACCAATCATAAATGTTAGTTGGAATGGCAAGTTGAGGAGGTGAGTGAAGTCGCTATGGAAGGAAACTGTCAGCCGCCGCAAACGTTTGACATTCTGTAGAGAAAGACATGTCGCGCCCAACCATGGAACCATCCACTAAGTCGTGATGGGTGCGGTGCAAATGCTTCACCCGACAATGAGAACTTACAGGAAGCAGGACGAAGTGAAAAATCCCCAAAGATCGTATTAAATAAATGTTGAAAATGACACAGAGAATGGACTACGATTGTTCAGGAGACATCGATGGTAGAAAGCACGGAGCAATCTGATGTAACAGATCGTGCTGATGAAGATGACGAGATGGTGAGAGGTGACATAGACAGTCACACGCAAAGTTTTGCGAGAGAGGTATGTGGCTGTGGGTGAAGGGATGTAAACCCATTGGTGATAGAAGTCCAAGACTAAGTAATCGATTCGGGAGAGATTTTCGGAACAGTAATCAGAAGGAACGATGTCTCGAAGAGAGGAAGTTAACAAAGTGTGGTATAACAGGAAAGTGCATGGATGGGGATGCCAAGCCGCAGAGAAAGTATCAGAAGAAGTTATTATCAGCAATGCTGCTGGGGCAGGGCAGTATATCATGCACGGAAGGATTAAAGATGAAAATAGAGAGACGAACAAAGTTCATAGAACTGTCTGAAAGTATGATAATAAAATTATTGTGCCAAAATACTTTGGAAGAGGGAGAGAAGTGGAGACACCGAGAACTACCATAGAGGAAATGGTACAGAACGCGTTGATGAATACAAACCCAGTACGGCACACAAAATGAACGGTGCGAAAAGATAAAGCTGGAAAGAGACGACTCGGAAAATGTGAGAAACGTGTGAGATAGTAAGAGGAAGTTGATTGTAGCAGAGGAGGGTAAGAGGAACACACTGCAGGGGAGATGAAGAGGATGTCAGGAAGAAAGGAAAAATGTGAAACTGATTGTAGAAGTGAGGAGTGTGATGATGATGAGAGGAAGTCTCACATGAAGAGTCACCGCATGGTGAAATTATTGTTTGTAAGAGAAGATGAAGAGAAGTTGGCAGAAGGGAGAAGAGTTGTCAAAAAGAGACAAGAACACAAAGAAGTGTGTAGATACTATGCGCAGAGTTGGAGAGAAAGGAAGGACTTAACGCAAGAAAGACGGGGTTGTAGGTTCTGGAGGGAAAGAGGTAGATCGCCAGAAAGCAATACTCAGTAAGGGTGATATTGTCAAAGGAAAATGCCAGCAAGGATAGATCACAGATCGGAATAAAAGAGAAAAGACCGAGCATGATATATTTATGTTTTGAAAATAAGATTTCAAATATTTTGATGACCACGGCGCAAACACCCGACTACTCTTGTGACTTCGCTTCTTCACGAAGGAAAAATTCAGAGTTTGGCCCTAATAACCACATTAGTGGGTGAGATAATGTCGTCATTGACTATTTAAGCATGTAATATGCCGACAACACATCTGGTCCATTATCTGAAGTTGCTACCGAAGAAGAAGCACTGAATAAATGAGACCAATGTTTTGATCACGTGTACATAAAGCAAAATGTACACATTTGCTTCAAAGGTGGCCAAAGATGTAAAGCAGTAATACACGTAATACATAACTTTGCCTCATTTATGTATTGTAAAGCAATGGCGCATTGTTTCATGTATATTTCCACTTATCATTTTCTATGTTTACGGTGTATCATTGCAATGGCTCATCAGAAGAAATTTGTAAAATATGTTTGTAATTCTTGCGTAAGCGATAGCCAATGAAAACTGGTTTTCGAAACTTAACTTTTGAAACGCGAGTTTTGATTGGTCTTCGCTTGCAAGTCTGTAATAATCTATAATAATATTTATTATTATTTTATTATTGATTAATTATTATATTATATATATTTTATTATTATTATTATAATTTTATTAAATGTTTTAATGTTTAAAGTTACTGCGCATTTAATATAAGGGTTTCGTATAATAGATTTTATTAATTTATATAGTGTGGAGTACATAATGTATAAATTTGTTTGTCTTCTGTTATCGGTTTTAGAGAAAATTGAGAATTTTCTACAGCGAACAGAAGTTTACATTGTAAACGAAATACCAATTTTCGCTGTCTTGCTGCAAGGTGTAATATATATTTACTTTTACATAAATAACTAAATAAATAGGATACATCATCTTAATTTATTATTTTTTAAGAAATTCTGATTGGATGGCTAAAGCGATAAACTCAATTGACGGTAGATTATATAATAAATAATAAAGTTGGGAAATATTTTATATCTTTTTAGCTCTCAATCTGTCGTCAATCCAAAGGCTTACTGTTGGTTACGCGCTTGTCGCCTTAGCTCTGATCGTTGTTATTATTTATTTTAGTGTGCATAGTCTTGTAAATCGAAGTGTTTATATTTTGTATTTTATTAATAATTAATTGTGTTAATATTTTTAAATGCAAAAAGGTGTTGTAATTTGTCAATGTGGAAATCTTGTGGCTTATTTTCTTGTAAAGCCAATAATGTTTTGAGTTATGTGTTAAATGTAATTTTGTTTATTCGTGTAAGTATAATTTTTGCTTTACCGTTATACGAGTGTCGTCTGTTGATCACAATTTGCAAATGCATAATATCTGCGGTGTTGCCATAGGTCACTAGCAGGTAAGAGTATTTATTATTGATGTGTATTATTTTTGTAACGTGGTAAATATTCTTTTGTATTAGTAAACCTAAAGTGTTTGACAATTAAAGTTGCAATATTTTATATGTGAATGATTCTTAAAATCATATTTTATTTATTTGAAATTAAGATTTGTTAAATTACTAACCGGCAACTCTTTTGCTTTGAGACATCAGCTGATTCTTACCAACTGTAATTGCATTCCATTTTGTTACACAACTGGGAAAACCGACATACTAATAGTTGTCTAAATCTCTTTAATTTCAAGTTAAAGTTTACATCATTTGCAAAGTCAGTTTTGTCAATATATATTTTCATTGATAATATTTATCCAATTCATATATATCATTGAAAATATAATTTGTATGTATGTTATTATACTATATAATATCATATATAAATGTATGGGCAAGAATTTATATGAATATATTGGTAAATATTTTTTCTGATATTCATTTAATTTTCTTTCGAGCATAATATTAATAATCTTAAACATATATTCTATTATATATACTTATATATACTTGGTAGTTAGTGTTTGGTATTATATATGCGGTGCGTATGTATGCAGATATCTAAAGATATCTGGTTATATATATTCATGGATATATAAAACCTGTAGTTGTTGTTAGAGTATATATATATATATATATATATATATAAATATATATATAAATTATATATATATCATATATTTAATAATATATATATAATATATATTAATATTATATATATAATGTGATATATCAGGACTGAAGCGTTTTACAGTTGCGGTGCGTATGTATACAGATATCTAAAGATATCTGGCTATATATTCATGGAAGTGTAAAACCCAAATTGTAAGATCAGTACATCTTTCATTTTTTTTTTATTAAAATATTTCTAAAATTTTCCCAGTGGTTTCCTTCAATATTTCCAAACGTGTTTCTCTTTCATTTATTTAAGTATTCAATTAGTTATTGATTCAAGTCATAAAAGACTTTAGTTTAGTGGTCTAGAGATTGATCACAAATCGAGTTTATTCATTGATAAGAAAAGTACTATCTGAATTGTTTCACATAAGATAAAGAACTCGGTCAAACCGTTGTTACACTTGAAGAGTCTTCAAAGAGCAGATTAAGTCGCGTGAGTTTAAGTATAGTTTTTGTTCTGCAACATTGCACAGGCCGGTAACCCACCTAATAGAAGACTTAGATACTGTTACGATACTAGGTTTGAGATAAAATTAACGCGTTGTGTAGATGATTTGGATTGTCACGGGCGGCTGGCCCAATGGATTTGTTTTAAGGTTTCGAAGAGTAAGTTTTATGGACAAAATAGTTTATGATCTATTTATCCAGATCACCCCTACATAATATAATAATAATAATAATAATAAACGATTAAAAGGGTAGCAGAGGAAGGACCCTAGGGAAAAAAGATAGAATAGCGGGAACGAAGAAAGATACACAAAGTGTGGACTGAAGAAAGTGAGGAAGCAATAAAGAGGAAAACGTAAATTGATGAGCCAGGTGGCTGAAAAAGTAGAACTGTTACAACAAGGCCAAAAGTATGTGTTCAAGAAATGAATGGCAGAGAGAGTGAAAAGAAGAGTAAAAGGAGAGTCCTGCAAAGAGCAGATGCGAGAAGGATATGGAAGATGGGAGGGAGGGCATCCAAGGAGAAAAGATTTTTTAGACTGTTCAAAAACATTATAGAGGATCACAAGAGGAAATTGAGTGCAACATCATGGAACAGCAGGGAAGAGGTTGGGGTTGAAAATCAATAGACACAAACAACAGAGTAGATGGACGGTGTTACTTCAGTAAACTGCCTAAATGTGGAAATGAACAGGGGAGGGAGGAGGGAAAGAGATGGCAGAGGGTGATTAAGATGGGAGGGGGAGGAGAATAACTATGGAAGAATTAGAGGTGGCTCTGAAAGCGAGAATGAAGAACGCTAGGGCACCGTGTGCGCGATGCATCCCATAGAAATGCAAAGAAGCATGAGAAAACTTGAAAGAAAGATTTGAACACTGGTTTAAATCACGGTGTTGGATACGAGAGCGAAGTACCAGAAGGATGGGGAAAGTCCAAATTATAGTGCCAAATCTAATATAAGGGAACGGTATTTTGTTGGGAAAAATTGACGGCGCGGCCGAAAATTTCCTTGCTGAACAATCCGCCAAGGGCACCAATGAAGATTGCGTGCGAGAAAAGGTTGAAAATAGTAGTAGAGCCCCCAGACTGGGGGAAAAGCAGCACGGATATAGAAAGAACGGAAGCACGACGGAATCTCTTGTTCGCCTTGAGAATTACGTTGGAAAAAGGTATGGAAATTCAACAAACGAGCAGTAGGTTTCAAAGATCTGAGAACAGCTTTCGATTCAGTGCCTAGAGAGAGACTTTAGGAGAGTGTGGAAAGAGAATAGCAGCAGTGGGTAGAAAGTTGAGAGGAGTTCTGGAGAGTTTGTACAGGAATAGCAAATGTAATGTAAGAACAGAATATGGGAATAAGAAATGGTTCGAGGTGAGAACAGGGGGTTAAACAAGGAAGCGTCGTTAAGTCACAATTATGTTTGCATTATCCTATCTGGATGTGTTATAAAGAAATGAGAGAAGATATTGGAGATGGTTGGACGGTGATATTTTTGGCTTATGCGGCATGACTTGGCGTGCTTGGAGGCGAAAGAGGGGGACAGGTGAGAGAGGTAGTGAATATGTTTTGCCAACAGCTGAGAAAGGCCGGCCTTGGACTATAAACTCAGAAAAGACGGAGATCATAGTGGTCAGTAGAGAAGAAGGCAGGAGAGAAGACTATGTAATACGAAAGAGGTGGAGGGGACTGAGACAAAGATGGTGGAGAAATGTAGAATATTTGCGGTCATGGGGTATTTATAAGAGTGATCGGCAAATGTGACAAGGGGATCACAAGAATAGGAATGCTCCAAGTATGGCGGGAGCAGTAAGAGCAGTGTATCCCATTACTGAAAGATAGACAAATGAGTGTTGAGGTGTCAAAAGGGTGATCTTTGAAGGTGTGTTAACACCGAATTTACTTTATGGAGCAGACATGG
>JABUQX010051405.1:0-5000 GCA_015478945.1 Trachelipus rathkii | reverse complement strand
TACCAAAGCTAATCACCGATTAAACGAGATACACTCGCGCTAAAACAAAGACGCACAAAAGCACCGAACATCGGCACATTACAAGGTTACAGAGATAGTTATGATTCCGCCTATATATAGCGGTCCTCCCCCTACAACGACAACCAAAGCGCCTCCACAGCCGCAATTACTGGACACACACCAGTGGCAAAGCACCTATGGAACCCCAAGCGCCCACCTATTGCTAACCACCCACAGTGCCACAACTATGGCAGAACCACCAATTGATCACCAACCTAACGCACCTAGCACCCGAAAACCCCCATCCCTTGAACCCCGAAGAGAGCTTCATAAGCATTAGCACAAATTTACTGAATGAATGGCGTTGTAACTGTTTTCGGACCAAATGCATGAAGGCATGATGGCTGAACAGTAGGTAGGGTAGATAGAGGAAGAAGAAATGTTGAGTCTTGGATGGAATGTTCACTCAAGAGAGCGCGCTCTCTTACAAGGTAAAATGAACCAATAAGTTAATGTCCCTTTATCACAAAATTTTATACAAAAATT
Source organism: Trachelipus rathkii (assembly GCA_015478945.1). NCBI lineage: Eukaryota > Metazoa > Arthropoda > Malacostraca > Isopoda > Trachelipodidae > Trachelipus > Trachelipus rathkii. Next base: position 4,454 of record JABUQX010051405.1, on the reverse strand, counting down.
AGTGAAAATTAGGTAGATGTTGAGCTGAAGGCATAGTATGAGGAAAAAATTGATGTTTGCTGGCATTCAATGGATTTCTGTGTAATATGCGACTCATAGGTAGTAGTAGTATATTATAAATTGTAATAATATGAACTTTTTGAGCCAGTATGGGGTCCATTGAACCCCTACTAAGCACTTGCCATTATAGACCTTAATAATTAGGTAACGTTAATATTTAGAGTTTTTAGACATGAAAATACCCCCGCCCCTATTAATTTAATATGAAAGTGCTGATATTTGGGGCCCAAATGCAAGATGAATAGGAAAATCTTTAGCTTTATGCCGAAATGATTTTACCAATTTCGAGACATGCTTAGTAAATATAACGACGGGATAAAGAGTTTAAGACCAAAACTGTTTGTATCATGTAGGAAGATGGTTTAGCAAGTTTAATAGAAATTTCAGTCATGTAGCTATTTGTATATAAGATTAAAGCCCATTTAGGTTTGGTGAAGGAGAAAACCTGTTTGGTGGAATAGAAAGATAAGAGAGGAAAAACAATGAAAGCGGTTAGGTATGTTTAAGATATGTGCGAAGGTAGGTGAATAGTGGAGGTGATTTAGTAAATTATAGGAAGATAAGTTGAGAAATTCAATCCTTACTAGTCATGTAATGCTTGAATACAGAGATTCTAAAAATTAATCTTAGCAAGTAATTCTTACCTATAAAATCTAAGCTGTTTTATAAAATTTAAAAGTGAAGAATATGAAAATTGGTCTAATTAAAATTGATGACAATTTACGATCAGATTTAAGGAGGGTTGGCAACATTATTGAAGACTATTTTGCTTTCAGTGTTTACAGAGGGAAAGATTAGTATAATAGTTTGGAGACTAGGGTGTACCGGAACTGATTAATTTTCAGGTTCCTGGCGGTAACCGAAGTTTAGCCGGAATTCACAATTAAATTCGGCCGGATATTCGCGGCGGGCCGGAACCGGAATTTCTATGAACTTTCTTTATATATAAAGAGATGGTAAATAAAAAAGGTCTTTTAATTATTATACTTTTCAACATTTAAATCTTACGTTAGATACAACGCCCCTTCTATGAACATATGTAGGGAATTTTTTATTACCCTTGGTTGCAAGCAATATCTGAAGTCCAATATTTTTAAATAGTAAACGGGAGAGTCTTGTTTTTCTGAACAGGGGGAAACCACATAAAGGGCTATAAATCAGGCGTGATGATAGTGCGAGTTTGAGGAGGTTCTCCCAAAAAAGATTTGCATTATTCAAGTGACCCAAATTCACAGAAATATGAATTTATCAACTTCTTTGCAGTAATCTGGGAAAGGAAGAGCAGGATTCATAAGAATTTATTGCCCATCTTCGAATCCGAGGAGTATCTTATTGCCTAGGTAGGAAAGATATTTGGATAGAAAGAGGATGTACCAAGCTTCAACAGGAAATTATAGTGGGATCAGCAGTTTCGAGAAGTTCTCTAAGGCTGATGTCAGATATCATTGACTACAGATATATAGAGAGCTAAAGAAATTCAAATGAGTCATTATGGTTCGTTAGGACTGTGTCAGTTCTGGGCTTTACCGAGCGTAGTTTAAATAGAGATGGATCTGGTGTACCTTCATTGCAATATTTTCCAGTTCTCATTCTGGGAATTAAGATCACTATGCAGCTTTTGAAATTATGAGTGGAATGAATGGGAAATTTCCTTCCTAAACAAAATCCATTTGATCTCTCGACATGGAGCATATAACATGAAACTTGGAACTTAATTAGCAGGATACACAAGTTTTTTCTTGTTTTAATTTAAAATATTCAATTTATTAAAGATGCCTTTATTTTCTCCAAATGAACAAGGTGATTTAATAAAGAATGTAGGGAATATTTTGTCATTCATTGTTGCAAGTCATTTAAGCTCTTGTAATGTGATTACTTAAAGGAATTACATATATGTATGACTTGGATTTTATGTGTATTTTTCTCATCATCTTTGCAATGCCCACTGTATGCCCTAATTGGCAGAGAGGTTTATAATAAGGTGGATTGGGAATGGAGCGCATACATATATTGATTCTAGATGTGATAGGTAGTTGAATGTTTGAAATAGGGACCTCTGCAAGTTTTTTTATATTATTAGAAACAATCAAATTCATTTAAGCTTTGATGCTAATAAATATGGCATTAATACTTGATAAAATATTTCTAAGAGGTTTTAGTCAACCCAGTTCTCTATGAGTTATCGGAACTATAAAGCAAATCAATTATTCTCATTATTTGGAGTCTCGTTCCTCAGCATATCTCTCAAACTCTGATAATGACAGCAGAGTTTAGAATAAAGAAGAGCTGAAGAAGCATTAGAGTTTAGATTTATGAATATAAAAGAAAGAAGAAATGATAATAGTTTCATTCTTATTAGTCGAGCTAAGATATATTGTTTTAAGTTTTAGGTTATTAGACCCAGATACAAACTGACTTTATTTTGCTGATGATAATAATGAGAATTGAGTAGATTATAATGGTATGCTGAAGAAATATGCAAATAATTGTATGGTAGAAAGTGATAAGTAGTAGTATTGCTGTACAGAGGAAGTTCATGCGATGAGGTCATCCATCCACTTTTCGGAGGAAGCGAGCATCTATGCACAAATGTAACTTAAGTGTCCAAGTAGCCTCAATATATGCAATCGAGGGGAGCATTAAGAAAAAAAAAATTACTGCAAGAAAATTGAGTTTTTGAAGTTTGAAGAAGTGATTTTGGATGAAAGAGAATAGTTGTAAAAAGTAAATAAAAAAAAGAATAAAATCAGTTTGGGTTAGGCTCTTCAAAAGGTTAATTCGTTATAGAAGAAAATTATAGATTTTTTTTATCCTGTATAAGGCTACTAACTTATTAATCATAAAAAGAATAATAGCAAATTTCCTATCCAGACCCACAGCTAAAGTTGTCCAAGGACATAGCAGTACTAGCATGAAAATAATTACTCTTCCGTGTTCGTCTCCCCCATATATTCAAAGAAATTATTTTCATTTTCAGAAGCAGGAAAATATATTTGAGGAAACACGTTTAAAAATTGCCCAATACTGGGGAACAGTTTTTCTGTAGATATGTAATCTAATGTATGAATGTCTACACAGTGCACTATCTATTTTTTGTTAAAAGATGGGCTTATGGGTTATGTAAAATAATTCCCTTCCATCAAATTTTTTCTCAAGTAGAAGTGAATTAGTAATTCCGGTTCCGGCCGGAATTTTTCAAAAGTACGGTAGTAGTAGTAGTATTTAATGATGTCAGAGATATCCGGATTTTCCGGAAGTATATAAATAAATAAAAGACACTCACCCACGCCTAAGTTTTCCGTGGATAGTTCTTTTTTTAAAAATGTAACAATTTAATCCCTTCACCCCACCTCCCCCCTCCCCCCTTACCCCTCTTCCCCCCCACTCCCCAAACACCCATATCTCCCATATGATTTTAATCACTTGTTGTGAGTTCATGTTTATTTAATTGGCTTCCTTCCCCTTTTTTTTTTCTTTTATCCTTTTTTTCGATCTTCCCCCTTTTTTCAACACCCTTCTACCCCCCTTCACTCCTCTTCTTTTTTTCCCTCTCCCCCCTTTCCCCCCACTTTTTTTCCCCTTCACCTTTTTTTTTGTTCCGCTTACAAATACTTTTGTGTGTTTGGTGATTCCCCCCCTTTTCTTCGGCTTTGGTTGACAGGAATTTTGTATTAAGTTTGATAATAAGATAGATATTAATCGTTTAATCAAAGACCTATAATGTAGATCTCATATGTATAATGAGAAAGGTCGCATGAGTTATCTGGTGGGATGTTTACTAGGTCTAGGTGCAGGTCAATGGTAATAGGCTGAGTAGTAGTTGCTTTTTTATATGGAAATGAAAGATAAGATAACAGTTTGCAGAAAATATTAGGTTTTTAGATTTGTGGAAAGTAATTTAGTAGTAGGAATTTTTAATATGTAAGGGGATTTTCTGCCCAATACAACTGGAGGTTCGCAATATGTTATGTTGGCTTTTTCGTAGAACCAGCTTGGAGAGTTGTTTAGCAAAAATAAACTGTAAATTTTGGGGGTGATGGTGTCTATATAATATTATCTGGGAGGGGCGAATATATAGCATATGGTAATCATTTAATAGTTGTGTGATATAAAATCTATGATACTTAGTGTTTAGTATCATGCTCGTAAACTGTAAGGATGATACGCTAAATAAAATAATGCAGCAATTTCGATATAGATAAAATATGCTTTTATGTCACAAATGCTTCATAGCCTTAGAAATAAAATAAAGATTAGCTGATTAGTTTTGAATCCTGTAATGAAGTATATCTTGACATTATGTTGCTAATCTGAGGCATGCGGTTAATGAAGATAGTTATATGGAGACTCCGTTCAGGAATATTATTGAAATAGACGGATATTATCATCTTTGA
>JABUQX010051404.1:35000-45868 GCA_015478945.1 Trachelipus rathkii | reverse complement strand
TAAAAAAATAGCATGCTGTGGAATACATGGAATTAATACATGAAATTTTAATTAAAAGGGGCTAAGTATGTAAACAATGTCTACAATTCTCAGTCAAATTGTCATTTTCATATATATATTAATTCCATCATGTATTACATTTTTAAAGTCACAAGTAAACTATCAATTATTACATCTTTATGCAAATCACCCCAAAGCATTAAATATTCAGTTCTTAAGGAAATCATTCCCAACTCGATATTGTATACAAATTTCTACAAATATATTACTCCATTCTTTCACTATCTCAGAGTTCATTATCTAATATCATATCAGGTTTATCGCATCCATATATCAACGTATCATAATACAGAATATGCCCTAGTCAATAAATTATTCAATTATATTTAAATTCAATATTACATTGTACGATTGCTTACACTTATCATTAATATATCTCATATCTACTAATAATAATATATATAATCTAATATATATAACTGTAAGTGAGTCATAATCAATAACTTAATTAAATAATTATTACTAGTTATCATTAGAAAACGAACATTAATACAAATAGAATACATAAAGTATAAATTATAACTAATTTCATAATAGTATAATTCATACATTGTATATATTAAACAAGGTAATATAGAGTCCATATCATTTACTCTATTGTTACCATTCATTACATTCATTTTATTATATTATCATTATTTATTATTATCATTATTTCTTTCATTATTATTTATTTATGTTTATTCATTTATTATTCTTATTTCATTTCATTATTGTTCATTCGGAGTATTAATTTATATCTACTTATCCTATACACCACGTCGTTTTAATCTATTTGATTAATTATTATTATCACCCGTTTTGATTTATATTCCACCTTAACATTTCATTATCATCTATTGATCCAATATAATAATGTTAAACAGTTCCTTTGCTTTCAGTAATATACTTTTTATCTTATATTTTATTTAATTATTATATGTATCATATTATTATTTCAATTTATTATTCATCTATTGATTAATTATTATTATTATTTAGATTATTTTTATTTCTTACAATCAAAAACTTTCTAAATATTTTAAATCCTCCAATGGGAATTGATCGCTGTAGCTACAATCATTATCATTTATCATAATCATATCCTCTTTATTCATGCATTAACTCCTAATATTCATATTATTTTTCATTCATTTAATAATATATTATTATTATTATGTCGATTATATATTATTACTTTCGCAGTTAAATACTATTAAGACATATATTATCTCTATTTCGATTACTTGAATTATATTAGATAGTTCCCCTTATTATTATTAAATTTCTCACATGAACCCATTCAGATTATTGATTTATTAAATAACCTTATTATTATCATTATTATTAATATTATTAATTTAAATTCATTATACATTAAAATTACTAATTGATATATTGAAATCTATGTTAAAATGATATGTTAAAAGCACTATGATTAATATTATCATTTATACTTATATCTCTTAATCTCGGTCCTCTCTCTCCTCTCTCTCATCTCCACTATCTCGTTATTTCTAGCGTCCATCCCTACCATTTCTCACTACACTAGTATCGCGTGGACTATCATCTCATTTCCTGTTTCTGTATATAGATATGGTCTACGCTTTCCAACTTATCGTTCTATTCTCTTCTTATCTATGTCCACGTAACACCGTTACCACTCTACACTTCTCCTCCGCCCATCCGGTTATTCTAAAATCTCTATCTATCTCCCATATTCTTTCCGCTGATCTGTGCTCTACTATCTTTCTCTCTATCTCCTCTAATCATCCTCTATATCCTTAGTTCTACCTTCATATTGTACAGTATTTCATCTCCCCTCTTTCATATCTCTCTTAGTTCTCCCGGCAATCATCTAGTTATACTTCTCGTCTTCTGTCGTCGAAGTACTATCATTATTATATCATCTAAATATAATCTCATCAAACTATTATGTCTTCTCACTAGGTAAAATCTCCTCACATAAGTCTGGGATCCTCAAAATCTAATCAGTCTCTCATAAATATTACGGTATAATATTTTCTATCTATCCTTACTTATTGTAGTCCAGCCGCTACTGCTTAAGGGTGAGCCCTCCCGTTTCTGCCTGCGTGTCTACGGCCCCCTCAACGGTCGCTTCTGGCGCCCTGGCTCGGCCGGGGGTGAACTGTCTCCCTGGCCCCAGGGCCGCTCAACTACTCACCTCCACCCTAAACCCTCACACCCCCTACCCCCTTCCCCATAACCTCGACCGGTCTCTGCCGCACGTAATATAATATAGTATATAATTTATATATATATATATATATAATTTGAATGTTATAAATATATAATAATATATCTATATATATATATAATATAGTATAGTAGATAATGAACGTAGGTTCATAGTACTAATCATAAAAAATCATTAAGTACACTGATCGTAGATTTATTGGAGTCATCTTATAGTGATTCATGGTGTAATATAGTATATATATAATATAATAATAATATAATATAATATTATCTATTATATAATATATTATAAATTATAATATTATATCTATATATTATATATACATAATGTTAGTTTGGTGTATATATATAATATATAATATATAAGTACTATATAAGTGGTATATATATATATAATATATATATAATATATAGTATATTATATATATAATATATATATATATAATATTATATATATATATATATATAATATATCTTATATTATATATATTATATATATAATATCTATCTAATATATAATATATCAAAGGGGCGGTATCCATAGGGGTAGGCAGGGTAGTAGCTCTACCAATATATTTTAAGTCTTTTTAATACATAATTTAATGTTAAAGATAAAATATAATTAATTATTTTTATATGAAAGTGTTAAAAGAAAATTATGTTAAAATTAACCTTAATGGGGAAGAACTATTTAAATTAATTATAATAAATTAAAATATCCATTGTGGAAATTTTCTTCTACTCTGTTCTTTAAGAGTAAATTGGAAAGCGGTGGGCGTAGGGGTAGATCTTCATATTTCATATTAAAATATATAGGAAAACGCCAAGCGTCATACCATTGCTGTTGAGCGAAAAAATGAGCAAATTTCGCGAGTACGCAACATCCGCACACCACACAGTGAATTCGTAGGATTGAAATCCCTAATGCATTATTTTGAAATCTCTCTCTCTCTTCTCTCTCTAATTCTCTACTCTCTCCTCTCTCCTCTCCTCTCATCTCTTCTCTCTCTCTCTCCTTCCTCTTCTCTCTCTCTCTATTTCTTCTATCTATCTATCTATATATTTACCTATCTATCTATCTTGACAGGTGTAAAAGTAATCTAACTATCTATCTATCTATTATCAATGTGTACGATATTTTCACTTATGCTGGCAGAGGAAAATAAATGTTAACCATATATTGGCTGTGTTAAGTATTGGAATAGAGGCAGTGAAGGTGTTGTGCTTTTGAATTTTAAAATATATTCAATTTTTTATTAATTAAGTGATGTTTACCTTTATATAAATTAAAATAATTATTAAAACCAAATCTGGAGCTCTGTCAGCTTTGTCAATCTTACGCACCAAATCCCCACTCGCAAAGGGAGAAGAAAACCGTAGGGCGTGAAAAAATAATTTTTCCTTCAAATATAGGACGTATAGCCGTTAAAGAAAGTTTCGTTTATTATACTATATATATATATATATATTATATATATATATTATATACTATATATTATTATTATATAGTATTATTTATATAAACATAAAACTTATATATATATATATATATATATATATCTATATATATATAAATATATATATATATATATAATATAATATAATACATATATATATAGACTTTTGCCTCCCAAAGTGTACTCTTCAAAGGTACGACCACGATAATATCAAATCATATTAATCTATAATATATAATATAAATATATCTCTATATAAATATTAGATATATAATCTAATATAATATATATAATAATATTATATATTTATATATAATATCATATATATATATCTAATATACTATATATAATATATAATATTATAATATAATAAAATCTATATATAATATAATATATATCTATATAATATATAATATATTATATAATTATATATATATATATATATATAATTATATTAATATATATATAAATTTATATATATATATATAATATATATTATATATATTTACTTGAATAAAAATGGCAGCGAACACCAGACATTTCAAAATACAACAAAATATCCTGTATTATTTATATATAATGCAATATTTTTTGAGGCTTAAGAAAAATGATAATAACTAACAAATTTATGTTGTGTAATTATGATGAACACATATAATTAAAGCACTCTCTGTTAGTTTTTCCCACCCATTAAATCAAAATCTCGTTAGTCTTTCCAACCTCATGTAGAAGTAGAAATTCGCTTAACAATCCAAAATGGGGAGCTGCATAGATCAAAATTTCCTAACAAAAATTTCATAAGATTATTTTTAATATATATTGATGGAATCATTTTACAAAAACTGGTACGTATGGTTTTAAAATCAACAAACTTCCTCTCTATGTTTGGTTTGCGAATTTATCAGAGGAATAGGAATTGCAATAGCTTTATGTCTTTTCCTTTACATTGATTCTGACACGACAGGATTTATCGCTTTCCCTAGCAAAAGCAGAAGTTTTGTTGGCAACTTCCAAAATGATTAAATATCTTTTCAAACCAAGCATCACATTTCAACATGATTAAGAACAGATACTTGTGCTCTCACTAAAGATGAAAAAGTATGTAAGGAAATACTGAGAGTGACAGGAAGTAAACGTTGAAATCATAACTAAACTTATAATCTACTAGCTCGTGATTCCATACCTTGCTTGTTATTTGAGATTGATTGAAGAACTCATATCTTGGATAACCATCTACAGTCCTTTAGAGCTTTCAACTTGCTTTCAAACTTCTCTCACTAGTATAATTATCTAATTTTCACTAACTCTGTTTGCCACAACTCAGCTTTAGCTTGGTCCAGTTTGTCCTTTGGAAGAATCTTCTCGCTATAATTTTCTAGTACATCGGTGTTACCATTGGTATTTACAATAGGCCCAGTTGTTTGCCACTGTACACAATCAGTTTCATAAATGTGTTGCATTCCATATGCATGTCAGAGCAACAATGAATAAATATACATGGGCTGTATATTAAGAAAGCTAAAACACCTTAACGAGCTTTTCTTTATGGTTGCAAGATCCACCATCCTCATATCGTTGTCCGAATCAGATTTCAGCCAAATTTCTTTCAAGCTTATAGTATTGGTCCTCAGCCTCCAAGATACGAGATCCCTACTTTTGTACCTTCAAACAAGAGCCACTAAACTATAAAAAGAACCATAAATACTCATTTCTTAATTTAGATTAAAATATACTTTATAAATTCCTTTTTATTAATATTTTTATAATAAAATTAGCAAAACTCAAGTATAACAATTTTTTTTTGCCTAGAGTGAAATAATTTCGGGCGGCGGGAGCGTGCAAGAACCCCTCCACCCCTAGGCCTATGGCCATTATATATATATAATAATATATATTATATATATAATAAGCAATAACACTAAAAATAAAACAAGAACAAAGAACAAAAAATAAATAAAATAAGCACATAAAAGACTAATGCAATTGTCCAAGTAACAGAAAAACTTAAAACAAAACGTACTTCTAAAAATAAACACACTACTCAAAGGAAATAATACAGATATATTATTCGTGAGCAGAATCTGTGATTGTGATAAAACTAAGGTTTCAGAAGTAATAACCTCTATCATCTCTAAATCATATATAATAATATCTAATATATATAATATATATATACTAATCTATATATATATATATAAAGATATAAAGTAAAAGAAATCGAATAATATTATCTAATATTATATATAATATATATATATATATAAATTCATTAAGGTTGGCCGACTCCAGGGTGAACGGGTGAGTGGTGCGCCTCATTTTGGTGCGTGGTGGTTCGAATGCGCAACACAAATGCCAGTGTACGGTGTGGTGCGAGTGCGTGGTGGGAGCGGGTGGCAGCAAATTGCAACCAATCTAGGTGCGGTGAAAGTGGCGCCAAAAATAATTTGGTGGCGTCAGCTTTGAGGCGCCAAATTCCGGCTGGCCTAACAGCCAACCTAAATATATTAATATATATTATATTATATATAATATATATATATAAATATATTCTAAAAACTATGTAAACAATGCCTTTTATATCTATATACGTATGAATATATATATATAAGTATATAGGTCAGCGTCTGGATTAGCCACGTCATCATTGCATCCTTAACACTATTCAATCGGGTCAAGTGCAACGGAGATTACATAGCACAGAACCTTCTTTCCTAATCCATCTCTCAGAAAATGTAATATATAGGCATACCTAAATGCGAATGGTAAATGTGCTGGAGATTAATAATATATTTCTCACATGACTCTTCGCCGTATATATATATTATATAAATATATATATATATAAATATATATATATAATATATATAATATTATATTAAATATATATATATAATTATATATATATATATATATATATATATAATATCATATATATTATAGTATTATATATTATAATATATATATAGTATATATATATATATATATATATAAATATAATAAATCTAAAAACAACAAAAGCTACAGCGAAAAGGATTAAGAGTTTGACAATCTTGATTAACAGCGAATAGGAAATTACAACCTAAATGAAAAAATAAAAAAAAATTTTGTTCATAAATAATAATAATAATGAAATTAGAAGGCTATTTAGAGACCTTTTAATATTGGTTTCTCGTTAAAATACATAGACTTTATTGTATTAATTTTTTTTTTTTTTACTAAGAATACCAAGGGTATAACCGCACCGATGGCAGGAGTCGGCGTCTCTCGGCCTTCGGGGACTACGGGGTAGGGACTAATTCCTCCCCTCCGGGGGAGGGTCTCCGGAACCCCGCATCTTTGGTATTTGGGGTGTCGCCGGGGGTCCTCCGCCCCTCCCTAGGTATCGGAAAAACTCCCCACTATGTTCCCCGGTCGGCTCGAAGCCCTTCCTGTGTGCGTATACAGCAAAAAAATTTGTTTTTTATTTTTTACATTTTATATGTGAAATTTTAAGGATTCCTAAAATGTATTCCTTTTTGCTGTAGCTATTGTACTTGTTTTTTATGAGATTTTTTTTTTTTTTTATACATTTTCTGAACTTCTAACCTCTCACCATGTAATCCTTTTTACTGTTAAGCATTAAATGTTTTTAAGAAATAATATCAGGTCAAATCCAGAGTCTGCATATTATATATATAATATATATATATATATTTATATATATATATATAGTATTATATATATACATATTAATTATATATTAATATATATATATATAATTCTAATAATAATATTATCTATTATATTTTATATATATATATATTATTACATATATATATATATAATAATATTATATATATATATATAATATATAAATAATAGTATATATATATCATATAAAATCTATATATAATATATAAATATATATAATATATATATATTATATCTAATATATTATATATATATATATTATATATAATCTATATATATTTAATATCTTTATATATATATCTATATATATATATTATATATTATATAATATAATAATATCTTATATATATATATATATTATAATATATATATATATTAATATAATAATTATTATATATTATTATATATATTAATATATTTATATATTGCTGTTCAATTACGATGGCGTAGTTATTTTTTTAAGATTTTCAATTCGAAGAATGAATGAATTTGGTTATGCACTTTGGGATTGTTTGAAGAACAATTATTAGAATTAGTAGTTAATAATCGTGAGTTCATGAATAGTGATGGTGTTTGTGTGTGTGTGTGTGTGTGGTGATGTGTGGGTGTGTGTCGTGTGCACCTGTTTTCCACACAACAACAAACAAAATCGGTGACGAAATTCTTGTACGGTTAATAACGCCTCATAGTGAAAAACGATAGTAGGCAATGAAAGGCCTTATTCTCATAGTATGAAAAACGATAGAAGGCAGAAAGGCCATTTTCATTAGTATGAGGTGCAATCTTTGTGATCTATAGACCGATTCGGGTTCTGTTGAAAGATCTCATAACCGATTCGACAACCCTGATAAAAATTTAAAATACGGAAATGGTCAATGATCTGATGAAAGAAACAAAGTTTACAAAAAATTTCAACTTACATTAATTGAAGATGTCATTTTTATCATGATATAAACAGAGATCATCACGTCTCTCTCTCTCATCTCTCTCTCTCTACCTCTTCTCTCACATCTCTCTCTCTCTTCTCTCTCTCTCTCTCTCTCTCTCCTCTCTCTCTCTCCTTATATAAAATATATATATCTCTCATATATATATTAATTTATAATATCTTATAATATATATTAATATCCTTATATATAATATATATTAAAATATATATATTATCATATAATACTCTATAATATGTATTTATAATACAGTGTTATATATATATTATATATATATTATATATTATATTATAATTTATATATAATATTATTTTTAACAGGATTATAGTATATTAAAGTATACAACATAATAATATTATTGTGTAACAGATAATATATTAATATATTATATAATAATATATATAATATATAAATATTGTTAAATATTGTTATTTTTCTAGTATAGGGCCAGTTGAAAAAAAATCGATTTTTTCGAAATGACTAAAAAAGTTTCATTTTTAAATATATTAATTCATATGAGTCAAAAATTATTTGCTAAGAAACGAAAAATATTTCATAAGGGCGAAAAAAAAATAATCAAACTAAATAAAGAATGAAAAAAAAAAACAGATTCGAAATGGAATAGTAAATGCAGAAAGGACTAAAAATAGCGGTAATAATCTCGCTCTACTTATAACCAAAGATAAGAAATATAATTATTAAAATGTACTAAATTGTTTATTATATTTTTGTATGTATTAATGTATGGCAATGAACTTCGTGTATCAGCAGACTCCAATAACTCCTCACTATTCGCTCATCACTATTTGAACTATTTTTATATAATGACCAATAATAAAAAAACATTTATAACATAATAAAATTTATTATATAATAAAAACATAAATATAAATAGAAGACAAAAAAAATAAGAAATATAAACAAAAATCTAAAATTAATTTTAACAAAATATAAATAACCCCCAATAATATTTTATTTTAGTGGTTATTGTCATGTCATAGTTCAAAATGATCTTTCAGTTTTAAAGAATATATATTTAATATATATATATATATATAATATATAATATTATAATATATATAATATAATATATTATATATATATATTATATATATATAATATATATATATTATATAAATATATAATATATTATACTGTATATTGATGAATAGATGGATAAAATATTTATATATTAAATAGAATCTAAGAAAGCATTTAAAATAAAATAATATAATTATAAATATAAAATCATAAATAAACCTAATATAAAATATATAAATACCATATAAAATATATATATATATTATATATATATAATATATATATTTATTTCATTTATATATAATAATAATATATACTATATATATATATATTATTTTACTATTTTAAAAGTAAATTATTATTTTTATATAATATAATATCTATTATATATATATTATAATATATTATAATATATATAATATATAATATATATAATATAAATATTATATTATATATATAATATATATATCAGAGGAAAAAACAAAACACAAACTGGTTGAAGATAGATTCTGATAAGGTACATTACTTGTTTATTTTCTTACCTATTTGTAAATTATATAAAACGAATGTATGATGTTATTTATTATATATGGTAATTCGTAGCATTTTAATTCTTGGTTTTCACAATAACTTTTTTAAAGCCATTATTTATATTAAGCCCACTCAAAAACAATTTAATTTTAAACTTTAAATTTTAACACAACTCTAAAAAACATTTTTTTTTATACACATTTTTCAAATATGTATATATATATTAATTATATAATATTATATATATATATTAATATATCATATTTAATATATAATATATATATATATATTATATTATATATTAAATATATATATATATATTTATATAATAACTATATATATATATTATATAATTCAATATAAGTAAAAATATATAATAAATCTATATAACTATAAATATATAATATATATATATATAATATAACAATATTATATATATATATATATAATATAGATATATATTACTTATATATATTTTATATATTTGGACATTTAAAAGTGGATTGAATCCCGTAATATAGGTTAGGCTTTATTTAGGTTAAAGTATTGGTGTTAAGGTTAGGGTTAGGTAGGTTAGGTGGGCTTAGGTTAGGTTAGGTTACCCAAACATTTAATGTATTCAATACCTAAAATTTTAAAATAACGATACATCATAATTATGTTTTCGCTCCCTTGAGTAACCGCTATAAATAGCCATAATAATATATAAATTATATATATATATATATATATATATATATTATATATTAGTACTATATATATCTATAATATATAATATAATATATATAAATAATATATATATAATATAATAATAATACATTATAAATATATAATATATATAATATATATATTCATATATATATATTATTTATATATATATATATAATTATATAATATAATATATATCATAAGTATATATATATTTACTATATATATACTATAT
>JABUQX010051404.1:20000-32500 GCA_015478945.1 Trachelipus rathkii | reverse complement strand
TTATATATATATATATATGATTAATATTATATATATATATTATATAATATATCGTAAATATATATATATATATATATCTATATATATAATATATATATAATATATAAATTATAATATATAATCTATATATATATATCTATATAGTTATATTAATATAATATATATATAATTTATTATATATTATAATATTTTATATACTATATTATATATATATAAGTAAAACAAACATTAAAAAAAAAATTATCTATATATATTGTGTCTATTAATCTAATTAATATTATATATATACTATATATATAATATATATATATATTATTAATATATATAATATAAATATATATATAATATACATATATATAATAAATAATATATATAGTATATAATATATATATATATATATATTTAATATATATAATATCTATATCATAAAATACTATAATCATATTATAAATATATATTTAGTTCTTAGCAAGTGATCGCTAGATTAAATAGGTATATTTAATCAATTTAAAATACAATTAAAAAAATGCAGAGAAAATTTTTATTAAGAAAATTTTCATAAAACAAGAGTCTATCAAAAATTAGATACGTAACGTGAGCTTTCGAATCCACACTGGACCCTTTTTCAATACGTATGGCTGAACTAAATAAATTTCTAAAAATAAAAAGTTATAAATGTAAGAAAATATTTTGAAAATAGAAAATATAAGAATGTAATTTTAGGATTTTTTTGAAAAAGGTGTGGAGGTCAGTAATTTGGTGAGCGTGTGATCTAGGGGGTATTCGCCTTGAGTCTTGTTTAACGATTAGATAGGTTTTTTATGAGCGACAAATGATTCGATATAATTTTCGTTTCGAAGGGGGTCAGGCTTGTGTGATAGGTATCCATGTTGTCATGTATTCTGTAGTTGAGTGAAGATCTGTGTAGGGTGAGTGCTGAGTTCTGGGCATCATGGACTAAGGTCTTGTTTTGTGTTTGGTAATTATTCCGTCTTATTGAACATGTTTGGTTTACCGATTAATGGGAAGGTTGCATAAAAACAAGAGAAATTTTTGTAGACAACATTAGGGAAATATTGTTTATTTTCTGTGTAGGAGATTTAAAGATGCGTTTAAGGGAGAAGGTATTAGAGGTAGTGAGGTAGTGAGTTTTTCAGGTAAGGACTTAATGATCGTAGGATTGGTATATGAGGAATAGGTAAGTAGGAAAGAGAGTTCAAAAGACAAACTCGAAAAAGTACCAACACAAACAAGACCTCATAAATGACTCAAGAACTCATCACTCACCCTACACAGATCTTCACTCAACCACAGAATTAACATTGTCAAAATGATACCTATCACACAAGCCCTTGACCCCCTTCAACGAAAATTAATCGAATCATTGTGCATAAAAAACCTATCTAACTTTAACAGATTCAAGGCGAATACCGCCTAGATCAACATCGCACAACAAATTACTGACCCTCCCACTTTTTTTCAAAAAAAATCCTAAAAAATAATTCTAATTATTCTAATTTTCAAATATTTTTCTTACAATTCTTATTAACTTTATTTTTAAGAAATTTATTTAGTCTTCATGCCATTACTCTGAAAGAGGGTTCAGTTTGGATCGAAAGCTCACGTTTTTTACTAATTTTTGAAGACGTCTTGTTGAAAATAATTTCTTAAAAAAATATTTCTTGCATTTTTCAATTTTAAGGCCTTCTTTAATTATATATATATATATATATATATCATATATATATATATATATTATATATTATAAACTTCACCAATTTACTGGAATAAAACTCGCCAAAACTAATACTTACAGAAAGAAATCGATTTTTTTTTTTTTTTTTTTTTTTTTTTTTTTTTTTTTTTTTTTTTTTTTGATAACTCGTCTATTATTTCATTTACGCACACTTGAATTTCTCGGTGATGCGATAGCAGTGCAAAACCATTCAGCCTGTTTGTGATGTTGTAATTATCAAGTAAGTTTTAATTCTTCTTTAGGTGAAAAAGATTCTCTCGGGAGTTGCAGTTGATACAGGTATAGTTGAGAAGATTTACAGCAACTTGAATATGTTGGGAAACATGTCCTTATTGCACGTAAATAGGGTCATTCAATGCATTCTTATATGGGAGATTTTCGGTATTTTGGCAGTTCCTATATATTTGCACACTGCCATTACGTTCGAAGGAAGTTGGTTGAGATCTGCAGCATACGCCTCTAGAAAAACTCTCAAATCCCTGTCCTCCTCGCTGGACATTGAAAAGGAATTTGATAATGGAAATAATACTTGAAATTCTATTAATATATCAGTGTTTCGTAAGAATATATGTTCCAGTTCAGATATAAAAAATTCAATGAATTGAATATAAATAGTGACACGATAGTAATCTTCAGGCTCAAGAATGTTTGGATTTAAACGATATTTTTGCTTGCTTGTTATTTTTGGAATATTTATTACAACTCCAAGATTTTCGCATAGAGTTTTAGTAGCTTCCTCAAAAATCTTGCGAAAGAATCTAATACAGGCACTAAAAGTTCAAAGAAGTCACTCACAGAATGACATCTTTCAATCAAACGTGTGGCACAGTGTCTTTTCAAAGTTTTAACTTTCGTTGAGAATTCTGAATTTTCGATTTCTTTACATAAAATGTTTTTTCTTTTTGGTGAACTAAAAAAATCATGTGCTTTTGCAATGACTTCAATACAATATCGAATTCCACTGACTTCACAAGATTTGGACACAACTAAATTCAGTGAATGAGTGTAAACTGGAAGTGGATGAATCTTAGAAACTTGTGCTTGTACTCCGCTGAAGGCACCCAAAAACGCTGCAGCTCTATCATATCCTTGACCCCGAAGATACGCTGCATTAATGCCTAAACAATCCAAAGCTTTCTAAAATTAGCTTAACCAGTCCTGTGCCTGTTAAATCACATGTTGGAACAAAATTAGAAAAACTTCACATAATGTTAGTGTCTCAGTATTAATTAACATATCTCATACACTAATGTATAGTAAAGATTGAGATTGTTATATTGATGAGTGAGCGCATCTTTCTAAGAAGACATACACACGATGATATGTTCAAGTAACACAGTGTTGTTAGTAAGTTCGATTAACCCTATTTTTGCTAGGTAGGTTAGTTTCTTAGGGTGTAAGAATCTTTGAAGGAAATGCATTAGAGAGTTTGTACCCTTTACACGGTTGATGTGACTTTGCTAAGTTAAATTTGATATTTTGATGTAAAAATTTGAAAATAATCTTGTCTTTGATAGGCCTGTACACATTGTTAATTTAAAACATTATTCAGTATGGTTAGGTTTGTTTAGATCTGTTAGTTATACTTCAGCTTTGCTAGGAAATGATAAGTTTTGTAAGATATTACTGTGTTAGCTGGTGATGATGTGTTAGAAGCGTGGGCTTAGGCTAAGTTTTTGCTGAGTAATGTTAGCTATGACAGGAAAGGGAATTTTATCTAAAGTTACGTTTAATTACTCGTTCAACATGCATGTTATTTTGATATGCAAGACCCTTTGATGAATGGTGTCAATTCATAGTTCACGATGCTGGTATCTTTGATAGAGCTTGGACACTTTGTTAAGGTATTTTATTAGATAATACTGACTCTAGGCAGCTGATGATATATTGAAAGCAAGGGAGGGATAGGTTTGAGGTTTGCTGTGTAATGATGGGTAAGGTTGAGAAGCATTCATTCATTAGGTAAAATGTATAATGTCTAATTCATTAAGTTAAAATGTAGTCTCTATTGTAGGTTTCGCCCAATATGTAGTGTTAGATATGTTAGGATATGTTTATTTCATAATTACGTTAGTATAAATATTACTATTGAACAATGTGAATTAACCACAGATTAGTTAGAAAGAAATGCTAAGTTTCAGTAAAGATGTAACTGTGTTGCTGGTGATGTCAAGTTTTTTTTTTTTGACTGAGTAATGTTAGGTTTGGTAAGGAATTTTCCTAATGTCTACGTTTATTCAACGTTCAAAAATGACGTTATATTTGATAGGCGTGATACTTTGATTAAGGTAGTATCAATTCATAGTTCAGGACGCTGGTATCTTTGATAAATTGGATACCCTTGTTAAATGGTGTTTGTTCGGTAATAACGCTTTAGCTGCTGATGATATGTTGGAAAAGTGGAGATAGATTGAGTTTTGTACGCACTGTTAGCTACTTTACCTTTGATAAGTAGGGTAACTTTGTGAATATTAGCAGATTATTCATACGTGAGGTATGTAAGGTTTGTCGTTGTATATTATATTCTTATTTCAGGTTATATATGTTAGTTTATTGATGTGAAAACTTTCGTACGTTAGCATATATTCTATGGTCATATATATAAAGAACTTATTTTTAATGCTATAGTTTAATCCAAAATGATACTCGAAATATGACTTGAATCAAAAGATCAATAGATCAATAGATCATAGAAGGGTGGGAGGGGACGGGAGGAGCTGTGGGACGGGTGGTTTGATCTACTGATTTACTGCTTTAGGATCAGCAAACTATTACGACTTTACTTATGATTTTTTTCAAATGAATATTTTTGTTATTTTTGGATAAAAAAAATTTATGTTTGCTATTATTCATTGAGAATTTTGATAGTTTGGTAAGATGATGATAAATTTTGTTAAAATATTACTAACTGTTAATGTAAAAAAAATTTGTTACGTTAGCATATATTCGTTGGTCTAATTGATAATTAGACAAGGTTATGATAAATTTTTTGGCTAAATATTTACCAAATGTTAATCGTAAGATTAACATTTATATGTTAAGATAATGTTTGAGAGGGCTTAATAGGTTACGTTTGTATGCTATGTTAGTCATGTCACTTTTGTTAAATTGTATTTGTTAAATGTTAGCTTGTGTTATTCGTGAGTAATGTATGTTAGGTGTTGTCGTTGTACATTCAAGGTTTAGTTCAGGTTATGATGTTAGCTTTTTTGAAGGTAAAACAATTGTTACGTTAGCATTAATCGTTGGTAGTAATATAATAAGAACTTATTTTAATTATGTTTTAATCCAATGTAACTCGAATTGACTTGATCAAAGATCTATAGATGAATGGATGGGTGGAAGGGAGGGAAGGGGTGGGGTGGGTGGTTTGATTTCCTGATTTACTGATTTACTGATTTACTGCTTTAGTATCAGTAAACTATTACACTTTACTATGATATTATTTTTTAAGAAACTTTACTTTTATGTTATTGTTTGGATAAAACTTATGTTTTGTTTGCATTTATTCGTGTGGGATTATGATAGTTAGTTAAGGTTATGATATATTTTTGTAAATATTACGATGTTAATCTGTAAAAAACTTTGTTTACATTAGCATTAATTCGTTTGGTACAGTATATTATTAGACAAGGTATATGATAATTTTTTGTTAAATATTACCTCGTTAATGTAAAATTAACATTGAAATGTTAGAGATACGGTTGACAAAGTGTGAATAGGCTACGTTTTTGTATGTTATGCTAGTTACTTTATTGTATCTTAAGTATGGCAACTTATGCCTAAGTGTTAGCAGTTTATTCGTCAGCTTAAGATGGGCTAGGTTTGTCGTTGTACATTATACTTTTAGTTCAGGTATGCTAAGTAAGATTTATTACTGTGAAAACTTTTGTTACGTTAGAAATAATATATTCGTTGATTAGCAGTGTATAAAGAAGTTTTTTTATGCTCTGTTTATCCAAAATGATACTCGAAATGTGACTTGAAACAATAGATCAATAGATCATGGGAAGGTGGGATGGGGGGGGAGGAGGGGTGGGGGTTTTTGGTTTGATTTACTGATTTACTGATTTACTGCTTTCGGGTTTATAAAAACGCAAATTTTTACTATTATAAACTGAAAGCATAAAAATCTTTAGTAAAAGATAATATATTTTTTAAACAAATAAAATAATCCTGTATTATGCGAAAACCGCTCTTAAATTTAAGTGCTTGAGGTGTTATTGTGCAGCGTTTTATGCAAAAATATGCTGTTATAGGGAAGTGCTTTAATATGAAATCAGATCATAGGTGGGGCAGGAATGGTAGGGTGGGTGGTTTTATTTACTGATTTTCTGCTTTAGGATGTCTATAAATGCAAATTTCTTTGTTATAAACATAAAAAGAATAAAAATTTTAGTCAAAAAAATATTTATAACAATAAAATAAAAATAAAATTAAAAGTTTTTGATTTTCTTCTTAAGCAAAATATGACTTGAATCAATAGATCAATAGATCAATAGATCAGTAGATCAATAGATCAATAGATCAATAGGTCAGTATGATCAATAGTAATAGATCAATAGATCATGGATGGGTGTTAGGGGTTATGTTATACTATTTTACTGCTTTAGGGTGTGTATAAGCAATTTTTCAGGATACAGATGCTATTGGATGAAGAAATTTTAAGTAGAATATAGAATTAGATAAACAAATAAAATAAAATAAATAAAAAGTTTTGGTGCTTATGTTTACAATATGACCCGAATCAATAAATTAATAGATCAATTGATCAATAGATCATGGGTGGGCGGGGAGGTTGAGGGTGGTATTTGATTTACTGATTTACTGCTTTAGGGTGTGTAAAAATGCAAATTTTTTAAGTTATAAACATAAAAAGCATATTAATTTTGGCAAAACATATATTTTTAAACAAAAAAAATAAAAATAAATAAAAGTTTTGTGTTATGTTATGCAAAATATGACTTGGAGAAATAGATCAATAGATCAATAGATCATGGAAAGGGGGGAGGGGTGGGATGGGTGGTTTGATTTACTGAATTACTGTTTTAGGGTGTGTAAAAACGCAAATTTTTTACGTTATAAACATGAAAAGCATAAAAATTTCAGTAAAAACAAAATGTTTTAAGCAAATAAAATAGAAAGTAAATTAAAAATAAATAAAAATAATAAAAATTTGAAAATAAATTAAAAATTAAATTAAAAATTAAACACAAAGAATAAATGTAAAATGAAACTCATAAAATAAAATAGCAAACCATATATTTTAGTTCACGTTTATAAAAAGAAAACGAGATTTTAAAAATAGACATGTAAGTCTTTAACCTTTAGAAAACGGGTTATCTTTGTAAGATGCATCGGTGCTCTTCCTCCAGTCATATTTATCATTCCTCTTCTGTGTGCTCTCCAAATTTCATCCTTGTATACCAATTTCCAAGATTTTTTGCCTCAGCCCCAACACCCTTTGAGCGTAGCGACTCGTAACTCGTGTGCTACGAAGTTACCTTATAAAAAAGGTGTATGCCACGTTTCGTTCTTCTACGTCAATTTCCAAGGATTTGGGGCTCAGCCCTATCCTTCAATGGGCGTAGCGTCACGTTACCTCGGCTGCACCGAGGATACCTTATAAGAAGAGTGTATACCAAGTTTCATCCTTCTATGATCCTTTCCAAGGTATTGGGGCTCAGCTCCAACACCATATAAACATAGCGTCAGTTTACTTCGGCTGTACCGAGGATACATTATAAGAAGGGTGTATACCAAGTTTCATCATTCTACGGTCATTTTCTACTTGTAGGGGGCCAGGACCCCTTCCGGGGAGTGCACGGCTATTTAACTTCGGCTGCAGCGAGGATACCTTATAAGAAGGGTGTATACCAAGTTTCATCTTTCTACGGTCATTTCCTACTTAGAGGGGCCCAGCATCCCCCCCTCGTCTACGACGAGATTACGTCACCCCTAAACGGGGTGTCAAATTTGAGGAAGTTGTAAACTCTATCCGGTGCTAAGCGTGTGGTGCGGTGCGGTGCGGTGCGGTGGGGTGCGGTGCGGGATGCGGTGCTGGCTCGCGGTGCGGTTGCGGTGCGGTGCGGCTATGCCGATTGCGATGCGGAAACCCAAGGCGGTGTCAAAGCTCAATCGAGCGGAGAAAAATATATACATATTAACATTTACTATTTTTTTGTTAATTTATTATTTATTTATATTAATTAAATTTATTTATTATTATTTATTTATTTTTTATTTATAATTTATTTATTAATTTATTTATTTATTATTATATTTTTCCTGTCTCCCACGCAGCGTCCTTCGTACCTGCCCATTCGACCTTCACTTTTTGACTTCGTCAAAAAGTGAAGTCCTTTCACCGGTAGAATATATACAAACAAAAGTTTTTTTTATCGCTGAGTTGTAACTGAGGGATGCAAAAATATGGCTTTCTTGATGTGTAATTACTAGTTTAAAGATTTTTCCTTAATTCATAACATTTACTTATGGTAAACTTTTCGACTTGATTAATAATGGTATTATTGTAAATTTCCGAAAAAGGGGATAACGTAATGTAAACTCCAAAGAAATTTGCTCAAAAACGTGGTTTAATGAACTCGAACATTTTATTTATTATGTCTCTTATTATCAAAACACTGAAACACATTGACAAAAATGTAAAAAGCTCAACCAAAAATATTCATCAAATCTTTAGCTTCGGTATGACATTCCTAGACATCAATCGTCTGCTTGCTTCCTGGCCTCAAATGAAAAATCCTTCTCGTTTCTCATGGGTATACACCTTTGCGGAAGCCTCTGTTCTTGTTTCACACTGACCTCTCTAATGACTGTCTCAATATATGACAAAAACAAAATTTTAGGTGCCCACTTTGGAAACTTGCTATGGCTCTTCAACAACTTTTTATTTCTGATATTTTGAGTTTACAAGTAAGGGGAGGTTCATCATATTTTTTTCCTGACCAGTCTATCAGTCAAAAGGAAAGTTGCATTTGGGTTTACTGCAGATATTTTCCTAAGGGGCAACGAGGGTTCCTGATGTGATCATAATCTTCATATCCTTCATTCCAATTTTATCTCTGGATCACCCTGCTTTTTTCCTTATGCTTCTTGATCTTTCTGAGCATAAAAGTGTCTGAAGCCCCATTTCACTAAATGCGAACCACGATGAACGTTGAATTGTTGGCAAACAATATCTGCATACTTGTTATCCTTTTTCGCTAACATTTTCTAGGCCTCCTGACGTTCAAATTGATAAGAATGTGGCGAAGGAGTGCCTTCCACCCAAGAAATTCGAAGCAGTTGTAACGCTTCAGTTGTTCCTTTAAGGCCAATGTTTTTGAAACCAAAAAAAATTCCTATTTACAATTATTTAACCACCGAGAGTTGCCTTACAGGCCAATTTCTAATTATGCCAGATCAGTTGAAAGTACACCTGTCCATATGGCGTGAGTTACTCCTAGTCTCCACCATAAACACCTGATCTGTAAGAGAAGATCTTTGGACACTAGCGTCAACTCACTGAAACAAAGGCTCTGGAAAGGATATTCTGACAAATGAGGGAATTGATTTCTAGTTTGTTGCAAGTATCAAGCATGTTGCCCAAATCCTTACACTTATCACTTTTTGTTAAAAGTTTTCTTCCATCCAACTCAGTGAACAGGTGCCGTAAAGGTGCTCAATTAGTATGAAAGAGGACAGAAACAACCAGATGAGTTTACGATTCAAGACTTTTGAGCCAGTTAAACCCACTGCATGACCTCCTCCTTACCCAATCGATGTTAACAATATCGTTGAGTTACCACCAATTATCTCTGCAAATTTTATCAATGTTGTTTTTCTTTAAAAATCCACAAGATGGTTAGCAATTCCTTTTCGTTATGTCTTTCTCTGGAGTAAAAATGGCAGATAACTTCCACGCTGGCATCACTGGCAAACAGTGTAAATTGCTACTACTTCACAATACCTTGAAACTGATGACTTGAACAGTTACCTGCTTGTAACAGGAAATTTAGTGGAATCTTGCCGATACCATCAACAACGAAGATAAACCTCAAATATTGCCTATTTTATAATAAGTGCAAAAGAATAAAACGGATTAGGACATTTAAAAAAGATTTTTAAGTTTTTAATTTCGGCAAATATAGCTTTAATGACTTGTGATCATCACAAGATCTCCTGTCTCCTTTCAGAATAATTAATCTCATCAGCATACCAGAAAGATGCAGGCTGTGATGTATCAATGGCGGCATGGCTAGGTTAGCAAGTAGAAACCAAACACCATACCTAATATATGACAATAGAAACAATTGCTCATTTAATGTATTAAAAATACTCACTGAACTTGAGACTTGAGCCCGAGATAGAGGTACGAAAGTACAAATCCAATCATACACACTGCATGGATTTTGCAAAAAGGATCTTCAGATTCTAATACATTGACTGTAACATCATTGGCTCTTCACTTCGTCGGAGAAAAGAACATCTTTAATTTTAAATTTTAAACGATTCATCAATTCGAGAAAAACTAATAAAGGAAAATTCTTCTTAAATTCACTTATTGTATTTGAGCTATTTATTGTCAAATGCTGCTCTTGTAAAGTAAATATGCAAATTAAATTTTATGCTTTCCAACAGATCCAACCTTCCGTTCTTTGAACTATTGGAAGTATGCATCTTATGTTCAAGTCAGCGACCACCTGGACATAGGACCCTCAAATTCTGAGACATAGCTTAATGCTCACATTGCCAATTGGGATTCAAAGAGCTTGTCTAACGTTGGTATGAAAGCCTCTTTCAATTCTCCAGTTTTTTCTCTCGGCCCAGTTATTGTTTTTTGGCCTTTCCCAGTTTTCTTCTAGCTTCTTCAGGACTGTGTGACTCTCGAATTCAAAATTGGCACCACAAAAACAAGCTGTTATTGCTATTCGCCCAATTTTTAACCAACTTTTTGAGGAATAAATATTCGCTTTCGAAGAGTGGCTGCCGTGGGTATATTCTGGCATTCTCTTTCAACTCTGCCTCCATTGCAGAACAGCCAAATCTATAAAACATCACGTAGAGTTGGAGGAGTACTCAGAAGCGCAGCGTTTCTCCAGACCAGTCGCAATGAAAGTTAAGAACTCATGTAAGTGTGAAAGTTTGCCAGTACTTGTCCTTCCTATATTACATAGTATGTTGCGATTTTTCAGATATTAGCAAAGCGGAAGAAACTGTTCGTGCCTGGAAAAGAAAAAACAAGAAAAATAAGTACTATTATGTATCGATAAATACAAAAATTAATTAAACAAAGAAAACCATCAAGCTGCAAATGAGTAATTGATAAGTATTTAAAAACTTTTAGCGAGAGATTCGCGCGGAAATGGTTGGTCCGTAAGGGGACAATATAAGTATAATTCTTACTAGATTGTAAATATTTTCTTTATTAGCTGTTAAGTTAATATAAAAAACCACACACTCAATTTTGTAATATAAGGTCACAGGTCACCTAACCCCTGTGTAACTATATTATTTTAAAAATATTACCTTTTGATTTTAATTAATAATAAAATTGCAACACTCCATACACAGGTTAAACTAAAATTAAACACGTTAATTGACATAAAACACTGCTTTCAGGAAAACATGTACTCTATTATTACAATGATACCACTAACAGACGAACAAACATTCCACACATGCGAACTAACTTCATTGACAACATTAATGAAACCATTCATAATCATAAACAGGCACTTCCCACCTAACATAACACTAAAATATGTGTAAGCATCACAACCCTCATTCTTTTTATAAACAATCTCTGCCGTCGTTATATTTTTCTTTCTAAGGAACAAGAAGATAAAAATAAAAGTCAGAAACGTTGGAACAACTTATGAAACAGTACCAGAAATTCTACTTGTACCTCATGACTTATCACGAAGAGAAAGAGTATTGAGGAAAAAAAAAACGAAATCAATCAAGAAGGATAAGTTATGTAAACATTGTCAACAAACTAAAGAAACGCAGGAGCGCTATGAAACTACCCGTTCCAACTAGATATCTAGATCCTGATTACTCATCCAACAGCGTTTATTGTCCGATGTATGGCAGACAAACAGGTCTAACATTGGATCAAGCAACTGTTAAACTTCAATGTAACAGATTTTTAGATATATTAATAATTGAGTTGATTTTTAATGGATTCTCCAATTTAATGGATTTAGATATATTCATATTTGAGCTTTAAAGAGGGGGCATTCTATAAGATTTCATTTTAATAATTCTTTTATTAAAATCTTAAAAACAGAATATGGGGAATTACAACTAAGCTGATGGGAAAACCATTTGAATAATTTTCTTATATAAATATTTCTTTTATAATTATGGAAATTACATTGATGCAATGGGGATTTCCAATTTATCAAAATAATTAATTTCTTTTGCAAAGTATCTTACAGATAGGAAACGTTTCGTAAAGTTAGTTTGTGAATCATCCGGGGAAACTTGTTTTTTTTATTCTAGTATAAACATTTGCAGGAAACATATCCTTTAATTGTTTTTGATGGACTTTCCAAAAAGATATAGTGATGTAAAAACTCGTGGTATATATACCCAGGAGGAGCTATCAAAGCTCATTAACTTGAATGAGCTCAAACTAACTTATAAAAGTTTAAAGATAAATATTAACATTAAATTCGCCTTACAATTAGCTTCAATTTAATATAAAAATTTAAAGTGATTTTAAAATATTTTTTAA
>JABUQX010051404.1:0-15000 GCA_015478945.1 Trachelipus rathkii | reverse complement strand
GTTTCCTTCACTTTTGTTCCATTTTACTAAAACTGGTAGTATCTTGAACCTTTTGTTGAATCCTCTTCTGTTGTGTTCTTCTCCCTCAACTAGTAATTCTTCAGGTTGGGTATCGTAATATTCGCCGCTTCTAGGTTTAATTTCTTTGGAGGCCCATTTAACCTTAACTGGGACCCAATCGTAGTCCATAATTATTTCTTCATTTGTGGTGTATACAGGTACTGATGTGACCACCCTCACACAGTTTTCAATATTTCCTGTTAAATACACTTGTTCCATTGTATTATATTCCCCATGCCTTAAAAAAGATCCATTCTTTACATCAACTTCAATTTTATTTTGAACTAAAAATGGCATGCCTAATATTATTCCTTCTTTCAGTTTTCCTACTACAACAAAATCTGATGAACCATAATCAATACCATTAATGGTGATTTGCAAGGTAGCTGTTTGATAAGATTCTACATGCAAGTTTGGGTCTCCTACTCCTCTTAACCTTATCAACCTCTTGGTTACTTTGGGGTTAACAATCCTCTTAAATTGTATTTCACCTATCAAACAAAATTGGGACCCACTATCCATTATCGCGATCATATCTACATTATTCAATTTTATTACAAATCGCAACAACGGAGTTATATTAAGGCCTTGCTTACCTTGGTCTTGGCTTCTGCTTTCCGCCTGGTACACTCCTGCCATTGTATTGATTACTTCTACACCTTTATTCCTTGTTTTAGGCATCCTTTGTGGTAATCCGCTTGTAGTATCTTCAGTTTGCCATATTACAAATTTATTATTCAAATTATATACCTAATATTAAATTTTCAACTTTAAAATACTATTAAGGTTTAAAAATGCCTAGTATTTATTCTTTAATCATTATACTACAATAAATTGTACTTTTACAAAAAAAATGGCAAAACTGATTAAATATTTCCTAGTTATTTTTATTTTAAATATTCTTACCCGATAACATGGGGAATAGTAACTTTTGGTATAAACTACCAGAGCTGAAATCCTTTATGCGTTAAATCACACTGACTTCCAATAACTTGATATAATCATCACAATTTTAATTCTCAGAACTGCGTGAAAACTTTTTAATTCAACTCCTCCAAAAACAATCTATTTTAAAATCCTTAAAGAATGTTTATTCATTCCTTGTTTTTTTTTTGGTTTGTTCCCTTATAATTACTCCCCTTCCAAGATTGGGAACCAATCTTAAAAAGAAAAACAATCCTTGTTATTAAAAAGACAAAACAACCTTACTTAGTTCCCAATGGAGGCCCATCTTTCTTTTGCCTTTCTCTCATATTCTAACACTCTCCTTTGAACATTTGAGATTTATAATATATTATTATAATATTTCAATATATATATACATATATACTATATATATATATATATATAATAATTATATATATATATATATAAATATATATATATTAATATATATATCACTCATCACTATATTATATATATAATATATAATAATAAAAATATATATATATAATTTATATATAATATATTAATTATATATATAAAATATATATTATTATATATATAATATATATATAATATATATATATATATTATATATTATATAATAATATATATATATATATATATATACTATTAATATATATATATATATATTATATATATATATATATATTATATATATATATATATATATATATATATATATTATTTATATATATATAATATATTTATATATATATAATATTAATATATATATATATATATATATATATATATATATATATATTATAATATATATATATATATATATATATATATTATATAATATATATATATATATATATATATTATATATATAATATATTATATATAAAAAATATATATAATATATTATATATATATAATTTTTATTTTTTATAAATTAATATATATATATATATAAATATAATATATATATTATAATATATATATTTATTATTTATATAAATATATATATATATATATATAATATATATATATATATATATATAATATATATATATATATATATATCTATATAACTATATAATTATATATAAATATATATATATATATATATATAATCATATATATATATATTATATATATATAATATATATATATATATATATATATATATTATTATAAATAATTATAGTACTATAGTATATCAAATCTTCTAATATATCTTAGCATCTATCATACGCGATAGATCGTCGTTTCTCCTTATACACCTATATCCGTTCTATTAACTTTGCCACTAAACTCACTCCTCAGGGTTAACTTACTCATTTATAGCTAATCTATCATTATCTATTTTAGTGTTATATCCATGTAATAGTCACAGTAATACTGTGAGGTCATTCTACCTACTGTAAATTTAAATACTATGCAATTACTACTTAGGGATAACTTCCCTCTAGGGGGGGATCCAGTATAGTATACATATGCCGCTACTACTCACCTATTGGTTCATTTACTCACCTATTATATAGCCTAATATATTATGTATTCGTTATATCATATATCACTACTCATAGTATTTAATTTCATCTATTTTGTCATTCGGTTCACTATGTATTACCATATAATATACAATACGAGTTATGCTTAAACTTCTATTCCTATTATCTGTGATACTTCTTCTGTTTCTTATTCCTTTAATGATATATAGGCTATTATTCCTAGAGTTCGCTAATTACGATAATATATTTGATAGGTGATTCTCATAAATCACGATAGTTTTTCTATTATTGTGACATTCAGGTAGTACTCACAGTTAGTTTCTCTATTATTGATAACGTTCATTGGAGTTTTGTTCTTCTCTATCCCGCCTGTTTAGTTACTAATTTACTGGAGTGACTGCTAATGCTATTCTAAGCAATTAGCATTGTATATGTGATTGAAAACATAACTCCTACTTATTATCTATATATGATACTAGCGTGTACTCACGTTATCTTTCTCACTAGTTTTGTATCTGTTTCATTATGGCCGATGATATATACACTAAATATAAATATATCATTTAGTGAGCTGATTTTTTATAGTACTATATTCAATATTCTTATTGTAATCATAGGCTACATATAATAGTTCAGGTCTTACTTGTAATGAACATATTACTTATTATCTTAGTATATG
This sequence comes from Trachelipus rathkii, assembly GCA_015478945.1. Taxonomy (NCBI): domain Eukaryota; kingdom Metazoa; phylum Arthropoda; class Malacostraca; order Isopoda; family Trachelipodidae; genus Trachelipus; species Trachelipus rathkii. The sequence continues at coordinate 11,835 of JABUQX010051404.1, read as the reverse complement.
CGAGTTTCCTATTCGTATTCTCACTCATATTAGTTATAGTAGTAATATATACTTATATTCTCATTTATCCATATGATTATCTCCATACTCTTATTTTTACTTTTCAGTACGCTCTTTTGCAATATTTACTTAGAATGTTTTTCTCATTATACTTTTATCCTTTTTAATCATCTGTTAATATCGAATTATTGCAAATATCTTCGTCAATTTATTGCGTTATATCATATTATCTAATACCTAATTGTTAATGTACATTACTAATATTTTAGTATAGAGACATATAAATATATAGGTAGTATCACTTACTCATGTTTGTATCACAAAGGCTATCGAGTATAAGACTATATTGATATATCTCCGAAATATTTATTATAAATAATTAACATATAATTTTTAATAATAGGCTTTCAAAAAAATATTGTACAATATTATAAGGTTTCTAGGATTTTCGTATGTAAAGAAGGGTTAATAGTATGTTAGTGATGTCACGTATAAACAGTAAATAATACTAGCTTCTCTACTCGCTTCATCACTAATTATAGTTGTATTATATATATATACATAAAATATATATAATGATGGGCCATTAGATATTCTCATTTTTCGTTTATTGTTATTATTGAGTAACTACAAGTAATTTACTATAAATATTACTAAAATATAATACTGTTGCTATACTTATATATCTAATTCATCAACCTATATACATTATAGATATTATATTAATACTCTACTCTTAATGGTATTAGTATACTAAATTATATTTACTCTTCACTACTTAATATTTAAATATATAAATATTATACTGCTACTCTTCCTTTCTTTATACTGTATATTTAATAACCTATGTATATAAATTATATTACGTATAGTATTCACTAATGAATACTTTAGTATTATCTTAGCAATATAAAAATACTCATCCTATTTTTAGACTATTATTTACATGTATAATATTTATGCTCATACTAACTTGAATTTAGTATTAATAATTATATAAAACCTCTCACTGATTAGCTACTTTTCTAAAACGGTTTTTAGACAAGATTATGTATTTTATTTACGTGGTTATTACTCATTCTTTATAGTCTTATATTATTCATTTAATTATATTAATTATATGATTGAAGCTTAATAAGCAATAAAATAATAATATTTATTCTTACATTTTATATACGTACTATTTCTCATACTACGTTATTATATATTTTATATATAGAAATATCTTAGTATTTATAATATTACGAGTAAATTTATAGTACGATATTTATTTGTAAGCTGTGATTATGTTTTCACTGTTAATTCAGTTTATAATAAATATTTTATAACAATCTTAGTGATCATGATTGTCTTAATCTTATGATCGGTTTTCTGCTTATATTTGCGTATATAATTTATATCCTCTTTCCACCATAACTTCAATAGATATAAGGGATTATCTATAGTGCTTTAACATTAGTTATGAGTATCTATTATATACTATATTTATAATTATTCATATATATATATAATAATATATATTTAATATCGTCAGACATCAACAGTACACAAAGTCTGCTGTACCATTAAATTAGCTACTACTGTATTTAACTGCTTGTACTAGTAATGCCAGGGTTACGTATATGAGGGTAATCACAGTATTACTAGGTAATCCATATAATAATTGTAAGTTATTATATTTTATGACCTTGGATATATATACAGCTAACTAGAGAGAAAATGGTCAGAAAAAAAAACCAGAGAAATGAGTATAATAATATATAATAAAGTTAGTGGAGTCTAATATGAACACTTAGGCAGATAATATTTTATCTAAATATAACAAATTTGATATGTCTTAGTAAACCCGCTATTTGTGGACGCCATGATTAATGCTGTGAGGAGACTTTCTCACTGTATAAGAGGTCAACTGACAGGGTTCGTGCTATTGTGCTTTCTCATTCATAGTTTATTATACTCTAGAAATTTCCTACCTTGCTGTCAACTCGCTATAGTATCATTTTGGTACGTTGAAAACTATTTTAGCTGTCAATTTCTTCGATTAAATACTTATAAGATATTTTCTTAGAGGAGTCGTCAGTTTTACTGTTCTCACGGATCTAAACTCACTCAACTTCTGCATATTTACTTTTAAATACACTATTCTCCTCGTGAATTTCGTCATCATGATTTATTGCCCTAATTTTATATTATGATCTTTCGTCACCTCCTAGGCGTGATAATCTAAGTGCTAATGCCTTATATTCTTATATCAGTGTAAATGCCTGGTTAGCGCACTTTGCCTACTAATTAGACATACACTCTGCCGTTATGATCGGCCTTGTTCAAATGGGGAGAGTGATCTTATATTCTATCCTTTTTTGGATTGGGGGCTTATTGATTTAAAAATAAAATCTCTATCAAAACTTCATAAAACTCTTATCTCTATTACACTGTTAATTCTTACTGTTCACCTATAATTTTTGAAAATTCTCCACTGCAGAGTTTCGCCCTTGTTACCTTCTGTATTATTCGAAACATAGGTTTTTCATTAACCTTTCATTTCGGCAGTAGTATTCGTGGTTCTCAAAATCTTTTATCCTCTCGTTTTTTTAGGTATACCTATAATCATGCATTACTGACAATTTCTATCGTTTTGGGTTCGATTCATGTATTGCTATGTGCAAAAAACCGAAAGTTCATAAAAAGCATAACCATTCCTTCAGGTTCATTTCCTTTACCCTCTTGTCGTTTTGATCGTCTTCAATTTAGATACTTTGCGGTCCTCTTCCGCGCTCGCGTGGTCATACTTTATTGTGATGTGGACTATGGTTGACAGATAATACTCGTTCCTGAAGTTATTCCTCTTCTTCTTGCCTACTTGCAGGAAAAAAAGTAATATTGACTACACTGGGCCTCTTCTTTCCTTTTACTAAGTGTGGGATTTGTGACATTTACCCGTGTGTTATTGTTCGCCTGTGCTGTGAGGATTCTGGACTGAACATAATGGCCGCCCCCCACTCTCTCGTTGATGCATTCTGGCGTTTTATTATTTATGATTATTTTGATGCCCATAAATCTTCGTCCAGAACCACTCTAAAGAAAAGAGAAATGTTATTTCCAAATGAACAATTTCATAACACACCGAAGGTTTTCGTCAAGCGTCGACATCAACTCTCCGTACTGTCCTACGCCTGTAACTATATGGCTGACGTTACTTTATTATCTTTTTTAAGATGTTTAGAATAGAAATATTGTGCCGATACATAATCGTCACATTATATAAGATGATCAAAGACCAATATGACAGGCTTGTCTCACACTATTGCGCTGCGTCCCTAATCCGCAACATTGCGGTGGAAAAGTACTTCCTCAAGGTGGTTGCTATGTCTTACGGTCTTTCGGAGGTTTAAGTAATAATTTAGACCTAAGTCTTCTGCACGCATGTCATACTCTGGGGCGTGATATGTTGATACCCACCCCGCCATCGTTGTCGCGCTCTTGCTGGAGGAGTGCGACAAATATTTGTTCTCTCAGTGCTTACTATCTTTTGTACTTTGAGTCCAGACACTCCTTCTCCTTACCAGCCCATTAAAAATGTTGGATTCCAAGACATCCAATTATTTCTAACATCTAAGGAACCGAGATCTTTCGCCTGTCCACAAGTGGCGATTACTCATCTATGTGCTCCAGCTTCCTCATTCTCTTCGTCTTTCTCCTCTCAATTTTTTAGATCTACTAAAATCATTTGTTATTACACTCAATCACGAATATTTATATAAGTAAGTAGTTAAAGTGACATGCAGAATACATTGATATGATTAAGCGTGTTCGCACAACGCAATTTACATCATTTCGACCTTCGCGTGTGGTGACTTTGATTAACCACGCATAGCATCGCCGTCGTCGATGGACTCAATATTATACCTCTGGTCGCCTATATGTATTTGATGTCTTATTCCTCCTCACACCCAAACAGACATAGCTTGGATATCAATCAATTCTATATATAAATATATGAACTAAACTTAAGAAATTATTTGTAGTTAAGAACTAATGAACTAGTTATATATATATAAATACTATGTTTCACTTGTACCCTTACCTCACTCGTAATATATATATCTTAAATACTTTGATTATTAATATTACTCACGGTGAGTTGTCCGACATACCATTTAAAATTCATATATACTATTGATTATAATTCTTTTTTATATATAGTTTGATATTAATTGGTTTAATACATCTAGAAAAACTATTATCCTCCATTATTTTATCCTAATTTTATATCTATACACGGAATTGTTATTCTATATTCAATAGTGGGATAGCCTTTCTCTTTTTCGTGCTCATCTAACATGAGGCTTGTTTGTCAGGTTTAACTTAATCATAACAATGTTCCACCATATCGGGTTATACTCCTGACTTATGTTATCTCCATTGTCTATGGTGATCCGCCCACTGCTTCTAATTGTTCTGGATTTACCAGTTCAATCAACGATTCTGTACACAACTTTTCTCTTCATGGAGACTTTCGTAATTCCTCCTTCTCCGATTCTAACAGGATTAATAATTTAATTATAATATCAATTTATTCATTCCCTAACACATTTTAATTATATATTTCCAGAAGTAGGTGTTCTATTCTGTACCACTTCCGATATCTACCTTTTGCCGTTGCCTTGAGCCAATTCCTTCTTTTGTTAGATTTTGTACTGTGTCTTTCTGTGTTTCTGGTTTTACGTGGTACTCTTCTGAAACTTCTGTCAATATTACTCCACATGGACTTTGCTCCTTCAACCATCAACAACATCTTATGATTACCCTTCCATACTCGCGTTTTTGGACGTAACCGCTATTTCAAAATCAGCCAGGTAGCTATAAGACGATTCCAAAGAGTAGATTATACTTCGATGACGGGGAAGTAGTCATACATAAGTGACCCCTATAATATTATTATAGTTTTACTTATATAGTTATTATAATTTTTGTAAATAAATCATTCTTATATAACTCAACACGATTCTAATAAAATTTACCAAAAACAAATAAAAAAAGAATTATATTAATGATTAAAAATTATAATAAATAATATTTCATAGCAGTTTTTAAATAAATTTAATGATAATGATCGTTTTTAACACTAGAGTGGATTAATAAATTAACTATATATATACTCAAAATAGGATAGATAACTATTCTATTAATTAGATTATTTAATTTTATAATTAAATTGAGATATATAAATATTTATTTAATGTAATTTATTAATGGAAATATAAAAGACGAAAGTAAAATTTTGTATAAAATTATATAATTTTTAGTTCATTATTATTAATTATAGTGATATTATATTAAATTAATTATTTAAATATATTATTAAAAATAATTAAATAATCATAATAATTATAATTTATAATTATTATTAATTATAAATTTATATAATTATAATATTAATTAAATTAGAATTATTAATTTTATTTATTATAAATTTATTATTATAATCATTAATTTATAATTATATATATATTTATAATTTTAATTAATAATCAAATAATTTAATTATAAATATTATTTAAACTTAAAAATTAATATACAAATACAATATTAAAGTGTTCATATTAATAATATAGTAATATCATTTAATATTAAAATATATATAATAATAATTCATTTTGGTATAATTGAAATCATCACTTCAACTGAAGATAAATTATTATCCTCACAATTCTTGAAATCTATGCTATAAATAGTAATTTATGAAAGGTTCCTCATATTAGAGTTTACATTATTATTAATTCGTTTAATACTTTATTTAATAATTTTTTAATATATTTTATTTTTTTTTGCTTTTATGAAAAATATTTCAAATCTGAAATAAAATATAAATAATTTTACCGTGATAATTTTAACAAATATTTAAATATAGGTTCACTAAGATACCTTACCCTCTCAAGATTAAGGAATTGAGAAAAAACGTAAACCCTAAGGTAATTGATTGAATTAGCTCGGTTTCCCCGTCCAAAACTGCGAAAAGTATTAGGTTACTCGGATTAGGAAAATCTCCCTTATAGCGATAGTGCAGGCAAAGCAGGAGATACCTGACAGAGGAAAGGAGTAGAGAAACAGACCAGAAGATGACAGAAATAAAATACACCACTATTAAATAGGGAAGATCTTAAGGGTAATTAGTACTCAAATAGGAAAATCGCGTCTTAGAATTCGAGAGGAAGGTAAAGATAAAATCTAGGACAGCGAGAAATAAAATCGGAGGAGGAAAAACGAACAATCAGAAGGCACTGGGTAGGATGTGGGAGACCACAGAGGCAGAAAAAGTATACAGTCGAAGTGGCAACACCCTGAAAGGTACTAGTAAGGAACTAGCAGGGAAGTAATTCAGAAGGTGGAAACTGTAGTAGTAAAAAACCCACAACAGCCTCATGTAAGTGTGGAGAGAGAAGACACAAGAACAAAATATCGTGAAGAAAAATAATGGAAAAAAGGAGGAAGAGCCAATGTCAGAATCTATTCAAGTTCAAAACTATAAAACAAGAAATCATCAGTGGAACCTAAAAAGAACTTGATCGTGACAACCGATTTATCATGAAAAAAGATCAGAATCGGAAAAGGGTCAAGGAAGCAACGGAATTTTTAATTACGTTTCAACCCGAAACATTTTCTCAGCACGTAAGTTGGATCCAATATTTTTGAATCTCGCCCGATAAAAGGATATGATAGAAATTGTTTCTCGAGCGACGGAAGAACAAGCCCATAATGAAACAACAGGCCAAATATAACAAAGAAGGTACATTGATAAAATGAAGAAAAAAAAACGATTGAGAGTTATTGGCGCGTAAGAAAAATACAAAAATGAGATAAGCAAGAAGTTACTAAATTCTTGGGTAATAAACAAGCAGTTAGATTGGAACACGAGCAGAGAGAAGGAAGAAAAGAAAGAAACAGACATAAACGAAGCTTAGAGAGAAAAGAAGGATAATCTGGAAAAGGAAGGTCAATAGGAAGAGAAAAAAAAAAAAAAAAATATTCACCAGGAAGACGCAAGGAGTGAACCATTAGTACCAGTTTCACTGCTGACACGAAAAGAATTGGCAAATCTTCCATTAACGAGTAGACCGAATATACCAAGCGAAAACCAGAGGTAAGATATTTACCACTCAATGTATGCGGAAATAGGGTCGCAAGCGCAAAGAGCAGCCCTTAATTGGCGATGAAGGCGCTCTACATAAGAATTCCCTTGAGGGTGATAAGTACTGGAATGGATTTTCTCAATTCCAAGTAGAGAAAAAAAAGCACGCCAAGAGCATGAGAACACGATAGCATTGGGACCAATTGTCGAAGTACACAACTAGTAGAGAGGATAACCACCAAAACCGAGCCCACCCCAATAGTATAAGAAAAGGCCGAAAGACAATACTTGTCCGCAGTAGGAAGTAAGAAAGAAGGAAAATACACTTAAGGCACATACGGTATATTGCTCAACCATAAGTCAATAAATAAGTAGACCCACGCGGAAGCGCGGGAAGAGGAGCCGCAAGATCAAGATTGAAGACGATCAAACACAAGAGGGTAAAGAAATGAACCGAAGAGGGGTTAGGTATGTTCTATGAAACTTTGGTTTTTGGACAAGCAATACATGAACGAGCCCAAAACGAGATGTCAGTATGCATGTTAGGCCAAAAAAAACGAAGAGGATAAAAGATTTTGAAGAACCACGAATACCAGGATGAGAAAGAGAATGAAGGGTTAAGAAAAACCTGTTTTCGAAAAACAGAAGGAACAAAAGGGCGAACTCTGCCAGTGAAATGTCACAAATTAAAGGAAAAGTAGAAATCAGGTAAAGAAAGAGTTTGAAGTTTGATAGAAGTATCAGCAGGGAAGAATAAAGATCTCCCCATTTGAGCAGAAACAAAACCAGACAGAACAATAGACAAGAAACAAAAGTGTTTACTTCATATATTTGCTAGGCTACCTCATATGGGCGTTATACCGCAGATTTAACCTCGAAGTATACAGAAGATGAATGTTGGTCAAAGGCTTATTTCCTTGCAACAAACAAATGGTCTTCTATATCCTCTAGCTGAGTTATCTTATCTCACACAGGAAAGTGTGACGAAGATTCTAGTGAGTATAAATCTCAGGGCGCAAAATTTTTTAAACATCAAGTAGTCACGGAACCAATTCACGAGATCTTGAGGCCATACATTTCTAGCGTCATCTATGGATAATAGAACTACAGAGTAAGTTTCAATATATGCCCACCATTGACACCGTGTTCATTTGCTTGCACACATACCTCCGATGCATTAGGGTTCTCCTATATGCTTCTATCATATCATTACGGTGTTAAGCACGTACTGCATCCACCCTGTAATTTTAATTCTGCAAATTCTCTTTCCAGGGAAAAACTACTCGACTCCCGTTCGGGAGGAGACATACACGAACTGATATCCCTACAAGAAACATTCTAAAGGATTTAATCGAAGAATAGACACTCAAAGTCTAGGTCTCACGACCTCAAACCTTTGGGTCACTTTTATAGCTGCTAGGCACAGCAATCCAAAGGAGAGAAGTTTTGATCTTCGATTGTATAATAAAAAAGCTAGTAAGGAAGCCTTAACCTGCCACCATTTTGGGTGTCATGCTTAAATTGGTCTTTTGCTCTTTAGTCGGAGTTGCTGTCCCACAGCACTTTAAACTCTACTAAGGCGAATCCACAGAATGAGCGGGTGTCTCATGACACATCCATTTTCAGGAGGTTAAAATACAAGTAAGGGTGTAGTTAGTACTGACCTAATAGGTTACTTTTTTCTCTGTTCCATTAAACGCTATTCCCTGTATCAAAGAGTAAGCTATCCAGCCATCAGTCCAAGTTAACCAGTGTCGAGCTGCCGACGACCCCGTTGAACAAGCAAGCATTAACTAAAGCTTAAACAACTATAATTAGCAGTAGTTCCGTGGGGATGGAATAACGTACTGATCAGAAAAAAACCCTCTAAGGGGAGTATCTTTAAGTAAGCTTACTGCAAGATCCTTTTACTGAGTGGTAGGTGAATGGAGGATTAACATCACGGAATGAGCAGCGCACAAAAACGACTCAGTTTGGATCACTCTGTAATGGAGAAAAGACCAGTTAAGAAGAAATTTTTATATGGCCATAGAAAAATCTAATAGAAGTCATCACCTTAAAATGTCGATCCTTTTCTCTTCGAAAACCTTGCTTAACCACTGAAGGATCCAGCTTGAGATAAAAAACGAGAGTAAACAGTACGAAGATGAGAAAGATGCTCTTCCGGAGAACGAGAAGAATAGATCATCAATGTAAGCATAGACAAAGGAGTAAACCACGTAAAACATGATCTATCAAACGTTAAAAGTAGCACTGGTATTACTAATGTTATCCAACATTCAAAGTTACCAGTTGAACAAATTTTATATCTTAACGACCCTCGAAAATTGCCATAAAGGCTGAGTCGTGCATATTCACAAGTCTTAGACGATATGGTGAAATCAACATCAGGATTAACAAGGCGAATTATGGCAATGGGATAAGCTAGATTTCTATGAACATTCGAAGCAGTGCAATGAGATATATCACTGTGGTTATCGACATTCCTTACTTAACTTGAGAGCGCACCGAAGTTGTATAAACACACAATGAAAGAGATGTAGTCATTGGAGTGTGATTTTTTTAAGTCATTTTACAATAAGAATATGTAATTCCTTATTAGGAGCAATGAACCCAGCTAATTAGTCTGGTCTTAACTGTATAGTATGATAAGTAATCCTCATGCCTTAGTCTCTCTTTCTGTAATGCTGTTTCCTTCCCCAACCACAAAACGAAAAGATATCCTTGTGCCTCTTTCATTCTAAACTCTATTGTAGTAAGCGGAGGAATAATCAACGTAAGGAGTATCCTGAGATAGAATGTCGGAATCCCAATCTTATCTCCTTTTCTTGTATTTAGCCATGCTGCCTACTATTCTCAAGCCCATATCTCCGCTCGAAATGTTTTTAACTATGTTCTGAGGAGATGCACAGTACTGCCATTCCATTTCATCTTAAACAATTGGCAGGTTACTATCCCTGTCGTGTCCCTCCAACTAGCTACATGTTGAGCATGACTTAACATTACGAATTGATGAGGAACACGCAGTAAGGGGAGGAGTCAAGATTAGAAATGTCATCCGGTGTTTTGGTCCTCTGAGAGGAGTTACAGTCAGAAAATTCAGTACTCTTTAGAATGCATGCACCAGAAAAATAGAGAAGACGCCTCGTTGTGAGCAGAAGAAGTAATAAAAGAATACATGAAATCAAGAAGATTGATACCATAAATGGAAGAATCGAAAGGAACAGCATTACAAGAAAGAGAAGTAGTGTCATCAAGTAGACGACTATTGGCCATGTCAATAAGAATATTGAAATGACTTAAAAAATCAGCACCAATGATATTTTGTGTAACATCGGCCAAGAGAAAAGTCCAACGGAAAGAACGACGCAGTTCAATAGATAAAAAGTAAGGAGTTGTCACATATACAGCATGCTAGAAAACCATTTAACAGCCCCGTTAAATGAAGAAACATACAGGCGAGAGAAGAACAAAACCATGAACGTTCAAATAGAAGAAATACTGCCCGAGTCAATAAGAAAAAATCGTTTAGAATCACCATCAAATATACGTTAAAGCGAACCTGGAAGAATAGCATTAACCTCAGGAATAGAAACAAACAGAAGAAGTATCAACAGAAATAGGAAAAGAAGTAGAAACCGTTGTAGTAGCAGGAACCGAAGACAAATAAGAAACAGTAGGAATATGAAACGAATCAGAATTGGCATTGGAGGAAATGACCAAGGGAGGAGCGCAATGATCTACGGTCCCCCCGAGGGGAGTTTTCCCTGAAGAGAATTTGCAGATTTAAAATTACAGGGAGGAATGCAGTTACGTGCTCTAACATCAAAATGATAAAGATAAAAGCATAAAAGAGGAGCCGGAGGAGGTTGTGGCAAAGAAAGAACGGGAAGGTGAAGGAGAACGAGATCTAGTGCGAGAAGATGCAGATGCAGATTGCTGACACTAACAACGAGAGATAGAAGACATTTGTTGTTCAAGGAAATAATCTTGAAACATTCATATTGTTCAAACAAGGTTAAGAAATTAGTTAAAAGGGTCTAAAGATGGAATTTCTGGAAAAATGGGAGGAGAAGGCAGTACCAAGAGAAAGAAGGAGCCAGAGTAAGAGGAAGATTAGAGCAGCGGAAGACGAAAGATATCGAAAGGAAAAGGAAGAAGAGTTAGCTAACAATTGAGAAGGAAAAAGTAATAAGAAGAAGAAGAGGGAAGCATAATCGCGAGAGTAGAACCATAGGGGTAAAAGAATGGGTTAGTTATAGGAGAAGAAAAAGATTGATTGGCACGAATAATAATCCGCCCGTTCGGCTAAATCTTGAAGAGACAAGGCATCACCATTGAGAGAGCAAGAAGATACTAACAATGCAGAAGACGGTTCAGGAAAAGATGTACAAGAAGAGTATTGGTTACGTATCATCAAGGGGGACCAGAAATAGAGAGCATACGGGTAAGAAGCTGTGAAGGAAGACGATCACCCAAACACTTCATGTTTTAACAATTCATGAAAATGGGTAGCATCAGAAGGTGAAAGATGGCGACGCAATAATTCACAAAGAGTAGAATAAGGAGTGAGAGAGGAGCTGATTGAAGGGTAGAAGATTAGGGATTGATTTCTGAACTTCATAGGGAAGGGAGAGCAGAAAAGCATTAGCCTTATCGAATTCTGTAGGAAAGGAAGCAAGGAAAATGTCAAATTGCTGAATCAT